>JARGXW010000805.1:0-58927 GCA_029204085.1 Mycena sp. CBHHK59/15
GAGGGCTGGATCTGGGGAGCTGGGCTGGATGTAATCGAGGGCGAGCCCAACATTACCACTGAGCACTCCTTGGTGCGAGAACCTAGGTAAGTCCTGACCCAACTATCGCTCATAGGCTGCTCAAATATTCGCTAGATGTATTGTGCTTCCGCATATAGGTAGTGCACTAGCGAAACTCGCTCCGAGATGGCTACGCTAACAGCTCAGAATGCGTTGGCGGGGGTATTTCACAAACCTTTGCTGGCCGCGCTAAACGTGACAGATCGAACGACATCATATGCGTCCTGAATGTCCCGTACATAGATAACATTGCTAGCCTATGGCGAACAGTCTGATGGATTCACATCAAAGTGTTCCTGGTCTTCCGAACTTTGGCCGCGTGAAATCGAATTGACGCAAAGAACAAGTGCAGCTCCGTCTTTGGAGTCCAAGGATTAGCCAGTAAGTTCACTGAACGGACGCAAATCGACGAGTGCCTCCCAGAACGAATGGGACTGACTGACGGCATTTCTGAGCTGATAACGACCTTGACTAGACAAGAATAGCAAGGGATCATGTGTGTTGCTAAACTGCAGCGCTACCTCAACCTCTTAACGTTTCGACGCGTCGCCGATTCTACTCGTGAATATATCTGAATGTGCAATGGACTGTCATTACTGTACCGAAATGTATGGTAGCAACCGCGAGTGGGACGTTACGAAAATTTGGATTCCAAATTAGCAACCGATTACCTGGTGCGAGCCAAATAATGCAACCATTGGGCCCCGCAGGGCCCGAAAAGTTGACCAAAAGCCACTATGTTTCGGGATTTCGGCAACTTTGGGCAGGCCCATTACGCGTTACGGTTGCTACCATACATGTCGGTACAGTATGTGGGGATAAATATCTGCGTGAATCTAGTGGTATATGAATGCGTGATGTGGAAAACTGTAATCCGAATTCTATGTGGATTGCGGAAAAAGTGACAGAAAACATCGTGAGATGAGAGGGAGAGACAAAATTAACACAAGTCGAGCGCTATGTCCGCCTGCCACGAGTCCTCAAACACGTTGTTCAACGAGATGAGGAACAAGTGCTCGAAGCGAACGCAGGAGGGCCAACCATCCAATCCTGCACCGAAGGCGTTTCGTATTGGGTTTTCTGAGGGGAGTAGCCCTAAGTCGGGGAAGTAGAACAGGAGGAAGGAAATCACACCTCCATAAAGCGGGCGAAATTCTGCGCGATCTGATTGCCCAAGGCAACGCGGGTAATCGGAGCACCATTGGGGCTTGTGACGACGATTCCGCGACACCACTCGACGTGTTCGTAGCCGGGCCACTGAAATAATCCTTATAAGTTGATCAACACAAGAGTGCAGGATTTCACTTGCCAGAATGCGGAACACGATCCTCTGCAGCCCAGTGTTCGAAAACACGGGGTCCCCCGCACCCTGGATGGGCGTCGACGTGCCCCTCAGGCTCAGCTCGCGCATCGACACGCCCTGGCGCGATTGCCGGGTAGTCGAACGAGACGGAGGAGTGCAGCTGGTGCGTGCGGCCGGTGGCAACCTTCCACTTGGATGAGGGGCTATACGGTGCCTGTGGAACACGGCGACGAGTCGGAGACTTGAACGTGGGGCACTGCGGTACTGATCCCTGCGAGATAGAGTAGGCCTGCGAGCTGCCGCGCGAGGACTGTGTGTGCATCGGGTTCGGGTAGTAGGACATGCTTGTCGTCTGTTCTATTAAGAGGAAAATGAGTGGCTGAGAGTGGTTGTGTAGAGGGATAGTTTAAGAGAAACATATACCACAGCTTAAATACTCCCAAATGTCAAAGCGGGACCATGCAAAGACCATCGCATTCAAAGAGCAATCGCAGAGCCCATTGTTCGTCAAAGCGTTGGCCGATCACAATGCAAGCGCCAGGCAGTAAGGAGCACGTCGTCGGCCCGTGCGACATAGGAGTTCTTCCTCGTTTCGAAGAGCCCATAAAGGGATCACACACCGCCCTTGGACCTCAAAGGGCGCCTTGTTTGTCCGCATTAGGAAAGTTGAAGTACGCAGCCGTAAGAAAGGGAAACGAAACAAGGCAGGCAGGCCCTTTGGAATTCAATAATATGACGAGACGGGTCCAAGGAAATTCTTGACGATTGCGTTTCGGGGTGATGGTCCAGGCTTGAGCCTGAGTCGCTCGACGATGGCGGCAACCTCAGACAAGCCTCAGACCCCGGGACCAATCATCTGCTGCTAGGTCGACGAGGTAGCGCAGGCCTTGATACGAGTTCTGCTTTCCAAAGACGTGAGCCATCCAACCAGCCTGGAAAAAAGGGTGCGCTGATGCAGATGGTGGATTGATGAGATGGCCTCGGCCGGATTTTGCCATAACATTTCGATCTCCGCACGAAACTCCTACACCACGCGGAACAAACTGCAAATAATGGCCTTGCATAAATATCTGATATGATAATATACACGAAAACAATGCCCTCTGAATGTGGTGCTCAAATGGCGTCCACTGTAAGCGTCATCCACGGGAACCGAATCGATTCCAACTCGATCGTGTTCGGTTCTGTCGTGTCGATCCCGATACTTGCAGCTTCGTGAAGGTTCAGCATAAGACGGGAGATAAGAGTCACGGAGAGACTGCAGAGCCCGATCAGATATCCAATTCATAACAAAGATAATCCTTTCGCACGTGGTGGTGAACCACGACAAGAATCCAGCAAGAAGGATCTGCGAAGCACAGCTTTAGTCCACGAATATTGACTAGAGGCAGGAGATGGATGCTCATACATCACCGAACTAGAAAAAAATGATATCGGATTGGGTTCAGCTAAAATTGAGGACCAGTGCCAGAACGTACATAGAATGTCAGAAGATTGGCTAGGTTCGCGAGGACAATCATTCTGTGCAAACAGTTTCGGTACAAGGAGGATAGTGCAAACATTCCGACATACCCGAAGTACATAGCTCCTGTGAAGAGGAGAGGTTGAATAGAGGACAGATGTGGATGAGCTACATACCGTCACGGACCATCCTCTCGAACAATGATCCTGAGAATCTTCCAGATATGCGTCGTTGAACGTATGCGCTCCGGAGCGTCAAGGAGAACACAACAACATCACATATGAGTCTGATCAACTCGTCTTGTCAAATACGTGCCGAAAGAGTATTGGCGAACTCACTGGGCCTCCCAGGCTGCGGCAAGCCCTGTAGTGATGTCAGTGTTTTGCGGATCATGGGAAGCCAGACAGACTTGCGGATCGCTCTTTTGTAATTAATGGTGATTCAATGCGACGCTTTGATCGAATAGAAGAACTCACGATTCTGGCAGGATGGCGGTGTGGCATCCCGCCAAACAGGGGGCTGAGAGCATTTGAGGACGTCCATACTTAATGATGGACCACTGGACATGGCAATGACTTTGAACACCAACAGCAAATACGTAGATGACATGCCGCCGCGAGCGAAGCACTGAGAGCGCCTGTTCCTAGCAGGGTAGCTAGAATCCACGGATTGAACCCGTACATGGCAAAGACCCGTAAACCAAGTGTACCTGTCAACTGTTCAATACATAATACTACGGAAAAAATGTGAGTATGATTACATTCAACGAGGACCTCCTGGACCACGAGGAGGCACTCCCATGCAACTTGAAGTTTCGTACAGCTGCCAGATCCGTCAGATACGTGATAGCAGTCCAAAGATAAGCATTACAGCACCCCTTTGAGAAAGAACGATTTTCGGCAAATTCAGGCATCATCGGGTTTCAGGAAGCATTGTAAGCACCTCATGACCCAAATCTCCGAAATAGAATATTGAAATCACGATGCTCGCGCCGAGGGAGATGTACCGGACAGCGAGAAACCAGCAGGCGCTGGGTCGTAGCTTCGAGAGCCAGATGTGCTTGACTTCCGGTCCAAGAGTAATAAGATGGTCGTAGACCAGGATCACTGCGCAGGTATGAGATCGGCCCCAGAATCTGAGATCGACTGACCGAGACCAGCCAAGAAGAAGCACCGGTAGATTCGGCTACATGCCTGAGCTTGAGTTCAAGCATGGTTAGAAGGCGACAGACTAACTGATCCCGAGCAAACGTTGGGTAATCGGGGGCATCCACCGTTAGCTTCACAGTCGAAGCGGACATGGGCAATGGTGGGAACAGAGGAACGTTGGAAGTCAGACAGCAAGACAACCTGCAGGTTCACGTCGGCTATACATCTGAAGACGAAATAAACTCTACGTGGCAGATGTCCATAGAATCCTGATTGATGCCTTCGAGCCGAAACATCATAACATCATGCAGGATATGATAATGAATCTTTGGAGAATCATCGTTGGAGCATAGTTGTCGGCCATCACCTGATCTTCCTGAAGGGAGCGATGTCGATCTGTTCTCGCCATCCCCTCGGCGCCGAAATGCTACCAGAGGGGTCGATAGATGTCCTCTCTGCGCACACTACAACTGCTCTGGCAAAGGTCTCAGTCTGAATATTGGAGCCGGGCGGACTTCAATGGCGAATGGACGCTGAGACAGAAACCAAAGACCAGGCGCTATGAAAGATGGCTCATTTATCCATTCACAGTTTTTTTTTTCATTGGTCGGCCATCACGCGAGATAGACTTTTCTTGTGCGTTCATCATCTTCGCTAATCGAAATGTCGGTCGAAAGCGATGTGAAAGACGTATCCTAAAAGTCCTTGACCTGCTCCTTGATGTAGGCAACGACCTCCTCTTCTAGTTTTGTGTTCAGCGCGCGCTTATCCGGCTTGCCCACTTGACCCCATGGGACAACATACTGGAGTCAAGTTCAGCAAAGGATCGGACGAGTGGAAATGCGGCGCACCTGGCCGGTTATTTGAGCGGGCGTCGCGACGGTTCCGGCCCACAGCTGAGTATGCGCGCCCATGCTAATGTGAATAAGTCGTCAGATGCAAGGTTAGGATGAGAATTGGAGGACCTACGGAGCTGGGTACAGAAACATCTTTCCGATCACCTGTTGCCAGCTCGCGAAATGTCTATCCATTCTTTGAGAACGAAGGATAGGGTGCCAGAGAGGGGGTGCCTACCGCTGCAGTTCGGTACGAATCCCGCCCGGGTGCACGGAGCAGGAGACGAGTATGTCTGAGTGATTTTTTGCGAAGTAGTTCGAGACCAATATGTTTCCTAGCTTGCTTTCGCCGTACAGTTTCCTGTCGCAAAACTTGGCTTCAAAAAGAGGGAAATTGATCGAAAGGAAGCGCACCATGGTCCCATAAAGCTACCAGCCTTCTTCACCCAGGCATCGCGCTCTGGTCCGCCTTTGAGACTGACGAATTCGATGCCGGTGCTGGGGGCGAACTGATGTCCCATGGACGACGTGTTGATCACTCGGGCAGGAATTTTGGATTCCTCGTACGACGCCTTGAGTGCGGGGAGCTACGCTCCGAAAAGGTTATCAGTGGCAAGTTGATGGACTGATACGGGGCACATACCAAAAGGTCCGTCAAAAAATAGTGGCCGATCACGTTCGTTCCAAATTCTGAACAGCGTTTCAGCGGGAATTAACAAAATAGACCAATTTCCTACGTAGGTCGAAATTCTGCGCGGTGAGCATCTCCGGAGGCGAAACCATCACGCCACTTGAAGGACAGATAAGGGTTTTAAAGAAAGAATGCGGTGAGAGAGAGGACATGCCCATTATTGAAGAGGATATCCAGCTTCTGCTCCTGCGCGAGGAAAGTTTCGGCGGCCTTTCGCACGCTGGGAAGATCTGCGAGGTCAAGCTGAATGAACAAGGCCGTCTTCTTCGTCTCTTCCTCGAGCTTCTGGATGGCAGCGGCAGCTTTCTCTTCCGAGCGCGCGGCGAGGTAGACTTTGGCGTTCTTCAAGAGCAGCTGCTTCACCGTTTGATATCCAATGCCCGTGTTTCCCCAGTGACAAGAGTGATCTATCACGCTCAATTGGCCTGAGGCTCCGAGAGAAAAGAAAGAGCATGCCTTTCCCGAAAGGTCCGGCATGTCGCGCTCGGGCTGAAACTTGGGAGGGAACATTTGGGCTACGATGTTGCCCATTCTTGTCGTTAGCGTATACTTGGAAGTAGAGGTTTGAGAGAGAGATAAAGCACGGGAGAGAATCGTGGCGGGTGCGTTCGTACGCGTGTCTCACGGCATCGTGTATCACAATGACATCACTGATTGCTGCTTTGGCTACCCTGGAGAACTCGGATTTCGGCCAATTTTGCTACAAGCACAAATAATGATTAGTCATTAAATATTAGTCAATTCAATTATAATAATAAGAGGCACATTCTGCAACAGGTAAATTGCTTTACCGGAATTCCAAGTTAGATACTGGATAAAACACCGCTGTCTTTTGGCATTGTATTACACCGCCGTGCAGAGAGTTAATTTCTAAGGTTTTGAACGACACGGAACATCGCGCCGAGTTAGCCGAATTGGCACATGGATGACAGATCCGTGATCTGACGGTTTCCATGGTGCGTGATTCGGACACAGCAGGTGCGAAGAGAAAATTTGTTTGCTTCGAGCCACCATGTCCGCTGCTGCTACCTTCTCTAACGTGGCCGTGTCCAGCGCAGATGCCGCGCTCTGGCTTGGATCTTGAATGCTGGGCTGCACTTGTAATTCCTGGGCTTCTGGTCTTGTAAACCTTCCCTGCGACGACGGCGTCATCTCAATGACCATGGATATTCCGGTGGCTCTCATGATCTTGTGCTTGGCATGGACTGGTTCCAGTTCGTGCGCCGCCGCCCCTCAAATCATTGTTCACTTGAGTTCTGGCTCACTTGATGTTCGACATCCCCTACCCTCGAGATTGGGCGCAAACTCTAAAACTGTTCCGTCCATGGGTGCGACTCAAACTTTCGATTGTCTTTATCTATCTAGTACTGATTTACTCCGAGGCTCCTCATCCGTTACGCCGATCTTTCGAGGAGAGATCGGTGCAAACCCTTCGGCCTCCCCTCATCTCATGAGTCCTCATCGACACCCCGTACGCGAGGTGTCGATGCAGTAGCTGCTTGTACGCTTGCGGCCCCCTCATGACCTCTCGTACGCGAGGGGTCCAAGCATCTCGTACGCGAGATGTCACGCCCCGTACGCGGGGCGTTCCAGACTTGGATGATGATATTACTTTGAATGATGAACCTATTTCCTCTCCGTTGAACGATCCGTTCGTCTGTTTGGCTGAGTCAGAAAAGAATGTGGTTGTATGTTTTCTTGCTGTTGAGAAGCGGGTTCGTGTTACTGTATTAAGGAAGATGGCTCCCTATCACCAGGGTATGCGTGCATGGATGTCAAGTGAGAAACGGAAAAGTGCTGATGCTCTCAGGGCAGATTTTGTTATGCATCAGTGTACAACTGTGTGTCTTGTTCTTAAATCTGAAGCCATGTCTGCCGGTTTACATCCTGAAATCCCCCTTTCACTCACTGAACTTCAAGAGTGTGCATTGATTCTTGGTCTTCGGTCCAATCCTCGGAAAAGGAAAACTGTTTGTCTGCCTGAAGGTCCTCGGAAGCGTTCTCGTTTGTCCTCCGAGACATCTGCGCCTGGTAGTGACTTCCCAATCATGCTAAGCCAGGACAAAAAGGATCAAATTGTTCGTGAATTTCGTGAAAGTACCAACAATGCTTCAATGAAACATTATGAATGTTCGTTCTGTGGTAAATTTGAGCTGGCAACAAATGTCAAGATGAGATCGAAGAGTGAACTTGATATTTCAATTCTCAGCAGGGCTGTCGCGCAACTTCGTGATGTTTGTTGTCAGCCACGTATTGAAACATTCAATCCCTCTTCTCTCATAAATAATTCATATGTACTTTGTCATCTTTGCAACTCAGCCGTGTCTAAAAACTCTTTCATTTCAATCCCTTTGCGCAGCTATGCTAATGGTCTCTGGATTGGCAAAGTTCCAGATGAGCTTCTTGACTTAACCTTCTTGGAGGAGCAATGCATTGTGCGGGCTTGGGCAACCAAATGCATGTATAAACTTTCCTTCGGACCCTCCAGACAGTTTGCCGCTCGTGGTAACATTTGTATTTTACTTTAAGATTCAGTGTCATTTCTCAATGCCATGCCAGCCCCCTATCCCAAATTCACGACGAAATTTGTGTTATTCTGGTGACACCGAGGTAACCCATGATATGCTATGGAAGTCACCTCTGCTGGTACACCGTGAGAAGGTTAGAAAGGTGTTATTCTGGCTGATCGAACATAATAGTTTGTATGCAGATCTTGACAAGGACTTGGTAATTGAAAATCTGAATGAATATCCAGTGTATGACTGTCCTCTTGCCACTCAAGATTTCCTTCGCACCAATTCCGCCAATAACCAGGGATCATCGTACACTTCATATTCTGGTCAGGCGAACACGGAGTTATTTGAAGGGTCTGATACATTGGAGCTCACCACAACAACACTTGTGGATCTGGACAATGTGGAGACAACATATAGGCCGAGAAAACTTGCAGGACTGTGTTTGTTGATGAAACATGAAGCAGGGTTTGTGGAGTTTCCATCAGGAAATATGCCATTGTCGACATCGAAGAAACCGCGAGTATTTGGATGGCTCTGGCCAACAATTTTCCCATATGGTGTCAGAATGGTGGACAATAATATCGTGAGGATCTCCCCAGACTTTGGATTCCGTGAAGTCGACACTGTAACACATGTTTAACATTTCTTGAATATTGCCGACCCTTGATTTCAAGTTCACAAATCTTTCATATTTGTCATGAACAACATCATACAGCACCGGCAATCTTCCTTCAGGTCCTGTCTTGCTACAAAGCGGTCATGGTTTCCTGTTATACAAGAGCTGATGCAGAAGGTTGATACTGCTTGTGTAGACAGCTACCAGGCCAAGCTTGAACAGAATCCGTTTGCAAAGCCGGAAACTGAGGGTGAGAAGGCAGCAGCCAAGCTAATGAAATATTTGAATTATGTTTCTGATCATATTCCTGGTTCTGTCGGTGATGTGAACAGTATGAAGCAGCAAGTCAAAAGTAAAATTATTTGTGATGGCTTACGGCATTTCTTTGGAACTGTAAATACAGCTGATTCTCACAATCCTATAGCACAGGTTCTTGCGGGACGTGATGTTGACCTTGATACAATTTTTCATGCATTGGACAGCACACAAAGCAAAGGAAGTACTCGCACTAGGATAGTTGCCGAAAATCCGGTTGCCGGAGCTCAGTTCTTCCACCTCATGATAACCAAATTCTTGAAGATAATCCTCAGGGCAAAGAGAGCTTCAAAAATTGGAATCCTTGGGAAGGTGAGCCACAATCCAACTGCCACATTATGCCTTGGATGTAACACTGATCTGAAACAAATGGCCTCGGGCCCTGTTGCAATGGCTATGGTTGAGTATATGTTAAATTATACAGTCAAGCTGCAATTGGATACTTCTATCATATTCTCTTCCCTCTGTGCCTCAATCCAAGCTTTGCAAAACAACCCTCCAAAGGATGCTGATGAGGAGATCGACGGGTCTGAAATGAGTCGGTTGATGATGGTGAAAGCAACGAATAAATTGGTCGGAAAATGGGAGCTCACTGGTCAACAAACAGCAAGTCAGTCATTGGGACAGAAGAATAACTATACGTCGGATGAATACAAGGAGTGCTGATGGTCGTCTCTCTTGAGGGACATTGCTCGAGATGTCATCACGGATGAATTAAACCAAGGCTTTATTGCATCAGATGTTGAGGAAGAGGAAGACGACACAAATGAATACCATGATTCAACTGGTGCTCAACGCATGACTATCTCTGATGATGAAGATGATGCAATGATTGTGCTCTCATCGGACATGCTTGGTAGGCATCCCATTTCGGAAGCCTGTGACATGAGTGGGAGAAGAAATATTCAAAACTTTTTGATGATATGTTCTATCGACCACACGAGCTTGAAAGTATGTGCCTCTGGGATATTTTCAGAAATTATACCAAGGAGAAGAAACCCAAGTCGAAAACACAACATAGTGTATACCTTAGTTTCCAACCTGGCCATCCTCAGTTCACCACTCACTGCCTGAAGAAGCTAAAATTCAGCTGTGTCATACCCGTACTTCAAGGTTATTGTGTCCCTCGGAATGACCTAGAGAATGACAAAATCAAGTACACCGTTGTTATTCTTGCATTATTCAGGCCTTGGTCGAGTTTCAAAAGCTCACCTCTGAAATCTCTGGACATGGGCTGGCTTGACGCGCTTGCAGAGTTTAAGCTCTCTATGCCACCGGAACATGTTCAAGTTACACTGAATATGCAACTTCTCTACCAAACCCGCGACGTGAAATTTGACTTTGCAGCTAAGCATGGCAAGTGGCTTGCAGAATTGAAAGGCGAAAAATTCAGGGTAAATACTGAAGAAGAAGGCAACAATGTTTATGACACTGTATGGGAAAATGTGATGCAGGCAGCTGTTGACTCGAATGATCTTGATGGCCCACTGCTCGCAAAAAATACAAGATCTACAAGAGATGCAGATGAAATTGTCAAAGAGCCAGGAAACAGTGGTTTTTACTTAGCAGAGCAAGGTGCAGTTCAGACAATATTTGAGGAAAGAACACGACAAGGATTGAAGAGGATATATTTGATGCCAATGTTGCGAGTAAAGCACTCCTTGCCGAAAAGAATTCACTGATTAAACACCGTCTAAATGCTGCAGCAAAGAGTAAAGAAACCAATTTTCACCTTCACCGACAGTCCAACAAAATTCTGCAGGCACTCTGTACAATGCTGGAAGAGGAGGCCAAACAGGCACGTGAACTATATGAAAGATTTCGAACAAAGTTGGCTTCAGTTTCAACAGACACCTTGGACATCTTTGCTACCGTACCAACAGTTATGCTTTGCATTAGTGATCAAACACACATTGAACGATGAGCAAACAAGAGCATTGCTTCTGTTGGCTGATAATATCAGTAAGTAATTAGCAACTGGCCGAAAGGACTCACCGATAACACTACTTTGCACCGGACCCAGTGGAACTGGAAAATCAGTGATATTTCAGGCTTGGAGAGAGTTCTATGAAATTACCGGTCATCCGGAACAACTCCGATTGACTGCTCCAACAGGTGTTGTTGCCAGTGACATTGGGGGCTGTACAATCCATTCAGAGGCGAGTTTGAGGGTTTCACCTGCAAAAATGAAGTCAACTCTGAGTTTGCATGCAATCTTGAAGAACAAATCTCATCGCTCAAGACTCTGATCTTGGATGAGGTTTATTTCTTAAGTGCAGCAGGTCTGGCCTGAATTTCGGAGTAGTTGTGCATGGCAAAAGGAGTTACGGATTCTTTGTGTGGAGGGCTGAATTGGGTGACATGCAGTGACCCATGCCAGCTGCTGCCTCCAGGGGGAAATTCTCTGTTTTCTCATGAGCTTGTCCAATGTCATATGAACAATAATCTGAATGACTTGAACGAACATGTCTCGCAAGATGTGAAAGGAATTCAAGTTTGGCATCAGATTGAGCATGTAGTTGTGTTGGAAGAGATCATGTGGCAGAGGGACAACCCACTTTTAATCCAGATTCTGAAATGATTGCATAAGGGACTATGCACAGCGGAAGACAAGGATATTCTGGATAGGTATGTGTTATCAAATCCACATTGCAGCGCGGAAACAAAGGACCTTATTGACATAAAAAGATGGATTGATGACCTGGCCCACGCATGCCCCCTAATTGTCTATATAAATGTTGCCTGAGATCGTCACAATATGAACATGGTGGAGGCCTTCACTGCTGTGACTGGCCAAGGATGCCATATTTACCATTCGAAGGATACGAGGGGACAAGGAGGGAAACGACACCAGCTTACCGGCCTGGTGGCCGAGGTGGTGTGGGCAATACCAGTCAAAGAGGCAAACGACCTGGGTGGGAAGGTATTCATTACTGGTCGGGTCCCTGGGATGCCAGTATTTTGCACTGAAAACATTGTGACCGAACTGGGAATCTCCAACGGAAGTCCAGGAAAACTCATGTCTGTCATATTTGAGGAGATAGAGGGTCGCCACTATGCTATCTATGCAGAGGTCAAGTTCAGAGCATACAAGAACAGCAATCCAGACCCACCTCATCCTCACAGAGTCACTCTTAACCAGTTACGAGCCAGATTCACTTTCGCCTCTCAAATTCTGTGATGATTTACAATGTGACTCGCTCCCAGCTTCCCCTCATTCCTGCCTTCGCTTTCACTTTCCACAATGCTCAGGGCTGCTCACTCGATGTCTGCTGCATAGATCTTGCTGGTTGCCCAACGATTCAGAGTGCATATGTCATGCTTTCGAGGGTGCGCTGTCTCAAAGGTCTATGCATACTCTGTCCTTCCAGGCTACAGCACATCCGGAACCATATTTCTGAGGAGCTGTGAACAGAGTTGAAACACACTGAACTCAAGGCAGAAGTAACCAAGGCCTACTCTCGTGAGCGGTTGTTGTGGTTCTATGGCTTGGTACCCGAAGGACAGGCAAACTTGTTGACCCAGAGGGAGTTGGAACTCAATGTCAATGTTGATGAGGTCATGCTGAGCAATTAACAGGTACGTTACTTGCTTCTTCCTATTTCAACAATAGATTGACAGTAGAATGGGACAGCAACCACCAAGGGAGCCTGCTGAGCAGTTTTCTGGACGATCGACTCATGACTCCCACAATACAATGTTGACTCACTCTCTTGTGCAAATGTTTCCCCACTGTCAACCACTTACCTGCATCCACCGCAATTCCGAGTTTTGGCCTGCCTGAATCACAGTATTTGTGAGATATTTGATGTGGAGGGGTCGAGCATCCTCTTCGTATTCGAAGGTGGGGAGTCCATGCTGCATCAGGCATCAAAATAGAGATGGTGTGTTGAGAACTAGGTGGTTCAGCACATCTGTCACAGCTGTCACAGTCCATCATGGTTCCAACAATACCATTGGAAGCAAGCGGTGGGTTCAAAAGGGCCTGCAAGTATTAGCAAAAAGACTTTTAGAATCTTAGGAAATATGTATCAATTTAAGTGGCAAAAGATATTGAGAAATTAAGACCCCCCATCTTTTATGAATTTATTTCAGGGAAGTCACATGATCGCCAATGGGGTCGTTTCCAAATGGGACAGACAAGCGCTGAGGCACCTAAGTTATTTGGCCTTCCCAAGAATGGCAGCTAAGGGTGGCTAAGAGTCCAAAATAATATTAGAAAGCTATTTTGTATACCCTAAAGGTTCAGCTCCTGCCTCAAAGAGGCATAATCCACATCATAACATCATGTTAAACATCGCCTTCTGGGCAGACTTGGTTCCTCCATAAGGATCCAGCATGATCTGTTCAGGTACACATGTGTTCTGTGCCATTAGTCACACTCACAGTACTCATAACTAATGTGGTCGCCCACAGCAATGGATACATCCCCACCACCACTGATCTGACCTTGATAGCAAGGCCTATACGCTGCTTGACGAGCAGGCCATCCCCAGTCCTCCAAGCCACCACGACACCTACCATCTCCAAGATTTCCCAGCAAGTCAGGTTGCATTGCCACTGGCCCCAGGCTTTTTCCCTGGGAAAACAAAGCAAAGCTACTGCACAGCAGTCAATATGTCTTATTCAACAACCAGGGTTGCCTGAATGCTAGAGGGTTCAGAACGGTACTTTGCTTTAGTGGCCTTTGAGGAGTTTGTGGCAGAAGTAGCCGAGGATGGTACCAGTGTGTTGCAGGCTGACATATTTACCACCTTCAAGTACCCAATCTATTCTCAATTGTAAGCCCCCCAATACAAACCTCCTATGTGAGCAAAAGGTGACGCAACACAGTTCTGTGATGGATGTCCGACTGGATTTCAGGCAGGGATCTCTGAGGAGCTCTGCATGTATATGGGCCCACATTGTCTAAAATTTCCCTGAATATGTGGTGATGGTGCCATCGCTGCACTGGAGAGAGTGAACCAAGAGGGTCCAAAAATGCGAAAATATGATATCACCTACAATTTTTCAGACCCCTCAACACCCCCCCCCCCCCCCCCCCCCCCATGTGCAAGCACAAACTAGTGGTTTACCCTTTGTTTTGTGTCCCAGGACTGCCTGGTGCCAGGAGCCCCTATTTCTTACATGTATGTCTGAAAATCACTCAAGGCACCTAGGGACAATAAAATCCCCAGAGAATAAGGTGGTGCTCCAGGTCCTCGTTTCTAAGTACTGTACCATTTCGACTGAGTGTTCAGTCACAGGTCACAGTGCCAGCTGAACTGAACACTTTTTATATTGGTCACAGGTCACTAGAGGGTCTGAACACTAATGACCATTTGTCTCACTAGGCCTCCAAAAAATGAAAAATTCTTCTTGTGCCCCTTTTTATTCATTTTTGAGGTTGTGGGCAATAATTTGGGGTCTAACTAGCTGAACTTTTCCTCTCTGCAGCTTTCCCATGTCTTTTCCCTAATAAAATGTTCCCATGACCCTTTTGAACCCAAAGCATTGGGAAATTAATGCAGTTTTATTCCTTGCTGGCCTCAGGTGCACCCAAGGTTCTAAATATCAACACTGGCCAGAGGATTTTTGAACTGAACACTAAGAATTGAGGTTACAGGTCTCAGACAGAGATGAACACTTTGAAAATGAACACTTATGGTCACAGGTCACAGTGGCTGAACACTTGGTCAAAATGGTACAGTACTCTAAGTATTTACTCAACACAATCATGTTTGAACAGAGTGACAAGTATCACCCTTAGTCTTGTAAGGTAGTAGGCACCACTCATCGGTGTCCAATGTTTACATAATCCATGTGACACATCCAAAAATGGATAAAAATCATTAGAAAATATCTCAGATAATTATGCTATCTGATCTTGCCAATCAGCTCCTAGAATCTGTGCCTAAATCATACCTGAATGGGTTGGAATACCCCTATTTGGAGAGGAATGTGTTGTAAATATCTAGATCCATTTACAATCATTTTGTGCTCACACATCTGTATACAAGCATGTCACAAGCTTAATTGGAGGGGAGATCCTGCGGGATGGTCTAGGAAGAAGGGATGATGGTGTGTAGTTCATATCCTTCATGTTTGAAGGACCTTTACCTGATTTTTCATCCCAAAAGTTGAAGAGGGACAGACAATAGGATTTTGAATTATGCAGAAGGTGGCTTCCATTAAACTAGTTGCCTGTGCTTGTCCAGGCAGTTCATGCAGTCAATTTTAATGACATTGAAGTATACTACACTGTTTAAACAGAGGATACCACAGCATCCTTATGCCAGACAGTTGAGGGGGCTACGTATCCTAGATTTTGGATCTACTCCCTCAGATCTTCATGGATATTTCGGAAAACTTATGACAGAGATCTCACAGTGTATTCAAATAACTTGTAGATGACGGAATTCTCAAAAGTGGCTCTGTAAATATCCTTTCCATTTGTTTCTTGCATTTGCCTGCTTTTGGGTGATGTGACTGTCACATTATGGCGACTTTTATGTTTCAACTCGTGGCCCAGCTGGATGGTTTCTGCTATATCTGCTTACTCTAGTAGGCACTTGCAATTTAATTGAGTGATTACAGGATGTGTTTGATTCTCATTTGCAGAACATTGAAATAATATTTCGAGGTTCCAGCCAACCAAATTTGTATCTGCTCATGTTCTATTCTCCCTTGGTCCCCATAAGTTTTTTTTGCACCCGCTTCGGTGAGGCAACAATACAGAGGTACTTGGTCGGAAGAAGGTACAATCAGAGTCAGTGGGGACTCAGATCTGCTACTATGGATCCTGGTACATTCCTAGCTCAAACACAGAAATGTACAAGCTTACATTGAACATCTTGTCTGATTATCGGGCCTTGAAACATCAGTCAGAATGATCCAAGGAAACCATTGTATGGTGCTTACAAAACTTAAGGGAAAAGTCAAAAGTCAGGCTAGATCAGGAGTTGAGCACCCAAAAGTCGGGCTCGGTCAGGAGTTGAAAATCTTAAAAGTCGGGCTCAGTCAGGAGTTAAAAATGTTATTTAAAAGGAAGGCTAGGTCAGGAGTATAAAATGCTAAAAGGCGGGTTCAGTCAGTGGTTGGAAGTTGGGCTCGGTCAGTACTTAATTTGGGCTTGGTCAGTACTTAAATCGGGGTCGGTTCATGGTTGAGTCGGGGCTCGGTTGGCAGTTGAAACCCGGGTTCGGTCAGGGCTTTTGGTGGTGGGCTAAGTCAGGACTTTTGATGCAGGCTAGATCAGGACTTGATTTGGGGCGAAAACATATTTTGGTATAAAATTAAATGCGGACAGAGAAAAAAAAGGTGGCACGTGGAAGGAAAAGCGGTGCACTATAGGGCCGGGCAGAGCGCGCTTTGCTGTGCTCCTCTCCTCTTCCCACTATGTCGACCTCGTCCTCCCCCGCGCCCTTCGACTTTTCCTCGACGCACGCATCGTCCGTGCCACCCACCAGCACCGCCGCATCTTCACCGCCGCCCGATGAGCTCGACGTGAGTGGCGACCACACCGCCTGTAATCTGTGTAGCTGACGAGGCACGAGGAGGACGCCGATGCCGAGCCGGACGCGGAACTCGAGGCGCGTTACAAGCGCCTCTCGTTCGTGCTCGAAAAGTCCGCCATGTACAGCACGGTGCTCAAGGCGCAGATGGACTCCGCGAAAGAGCGCCACCGCGCCGCCATGCGCGAGCGCGCCGCCGCGCCCCGGCCTGCAAAGCGCGCGCGGCGTACGAGTAAGACCATCGAAGACGAACAGGGAGATGCAGATGACGACGGCGACGGCGACGGCGCGGCGTTCCCGCAGCCGGCGCTCGTCACCGGCGCGCGCCTGAAAGACTACCAGCTCGAGGGCCTGCAGTGGATGGTCTCGCTGCACGAGAACGGCATCTCCGGCATCCTCGCGGACGAGATGGGCCTCGGCAAGACGCTGCAGACGATCGCGTTCAGCGCGCACCTCCGCGAGCTCGGCTTCGGGAAGCCGTTCCTCGTCGTGTGTCCGTTGAGTGTGCTGCATAATTGGGTCGAGGAGTATAGGCGGTTTGCGCCAGAGGTGGGTTTCTTTTTATTTCCCCGCTATCAACTGACATCTACGCACCCAGATCCCCGTGGTGATGTACCACGGCACCCCCGCCGAGCGCGCCGAGCTGCGCCGCACCGTCCTGCGCTGGCCTCCTGCACCTTCGTCCTCCACCAAATCCAAATCCACAAAACGCAAACACGGCGCGGAAGCGGCCCCTGCCCCCACCTTCCCGATCGTGCTCACGACGTACGAGCTCGCGATCCGCGACCGCCCCGTGCTCGCGGCGTTGCCATGGGGATACATCGTCGTCGACGAGGGCCACCGGCTGAAGAACTTTGGGTGTCGGCTGATGCAGGAGCTGAAGCGGTGCGTGGGTTTTCCAAGACTTTTCTTGTTTCCTTCCCTTTACAAAATACGGACGGGAGGCAGGTACTGGTCCGCGCCGCCTGTGGGTGACTGGCGCACGGGTTGTCCCCGTGTCTCCCGGCTCATTTCCTCCCCATCTTTCTTCGTCTCTTCAAATCTAGAGTCTGACATTTTGTTCTGTGCGCTGCAGGTACGGCGAGGGCGGGAACGCCGGACGGATGGTGTTGACGGGTACGCCGCTGCATGTGCGTGCTTCTCTTTTATTTTCTTCCGTCCGCATTTCGTTGTGCCCCCATATATACATACATCTTTGGGCGCAGACCCTTTTTCTGGGACCTTCCTACCCTCCTCTTCGGTGTCCCAATGCCGCTGCGTCCTACGCACCTTCCCTGTGCCTCCTCATAACATCTGCTCTCCCATCTCTCCATCTCCCCCCATTCCGCCCACTCTCCCTCCCTCGATGTCCCCCGTCTCCCCACCCCTGTATCGCACCGTTCCCCCCGCGCCTCTTTCCGCTGCCTCCATCTCTTAACTCTTCCTTCTTTCCTCTCCCCTCCCTCTCTCCCACACAACACTAACCCCCACCCCCACCGACAGAACAACCTCGCCGAGCTCTGGTCCCTCCTCCACTTCATCCTGCCCGACATCTTCGACGACGTCGACGCGTTCCAGGAGTGGTGAGTGTGCGACAAGGGAGGCGCTGGCCGCGCGTACAGCCCCCTGTGCGCCCGCCCGGCGCGTTCCTTGTCACCTTTTCCCCTCCACCCCCCGCACCGGCCCGGCGCGCTCCCTTGATGCGGAGGAGAGACAGGGCCCCGCCCGCGCCAGCCGAGTGGTCGGCGCGCGCGGGTGTGTGACTCTCCCGCGCAACGTCCCACGCAAGGTGTCTTGCGTGGGACGCTGTGTGCGCTGCCGTGTCCTTTTCCTTCCCTCTTCCTACCCTCTCCTTCCTCTCTTCCCCACCCGCCCCTCGCTCTTACCATCCACTCGTCGCCCACCCCCTTGCCGCCCGTCGTGTCTTCCCTCCCTCCGCCCGTCATGCCCTCGACTAACCCGTCCCTCCCGTAGGTTCAACCTCCCGCAGATGCAGACGCTGCTCCCGTCCGCACGCATGGGGACATTCATCTCCGCGATGCACGCGATCCTGAAGCCGTTTTTGTTGCGGAGGCTGAAGAGTGATGTGTTGACCGGTGCGTGCGGGTTTCGTTACGATGCTCCTCCCCTCTCTTGCCCTCCTCGTCCGTTCGTCCGTCCCTTCCTTCCCATGCTGCAACTCTGTGTCCCCTCCTCGCTTCCCTCCCTCCCTCCACTACCCACACCCCGTTCTTGCCCTCTTCTCGCTCCTTTTTCGGATCCCCACCCGTCCCGTCCCTCTCCACCATTCTACCAGTGCCCTCCACCGTATGCTCCCCTCGGGCCCTCCACCCATTCCTCGCCCTCCTCGTCGTTCCTTTTTCTCGCCATCTCATCCCTTCCTATCCTCTTCGTGTTACTCCTCGCTTCCTCCCTCCTCCGTCCCCTTTCTCTCCTCCATCGCCACGAACACTGACTGACGCACTCGCAGGTAGCAGCGAGCTCCCGCCGAAGAAGAGCTACGTGCTGTACGCGCGCCTGTGCCCCGTGCAGCGTGCGGCTTATGAGGCGGTCGTGCGCGGCGGTGTGCGCGGGTGGGTCGTCGGCGCGGTTGGAGTGGGAGCGTCCATGTCGGCTTCGACTTCAAAAGAGGACGACGAGGTGAAGGGGAAAGAGGTAGAGGAGGAGGAGGCGGTGAGCCGGCGGACGCGGAATAGTAAAAGCAAGGCCAAGACGAAAGGGAAGGGCAAGGGGAGAGCGAAGCAAGATGAGGAGGACGAGGCACAAGAAGCAGAGGACGAGGCGAGGCGGAGGGAGGCGGAGGCGTTTAGGATGCGTGGGGCGGGTACGTTGTTTCCTCTTCGCTTTTTTCTTCTCGCATCCATCACATCCTCCGTCCCTCCCTCTCTCCCTCCCCCCTCCCCTCCCCACTCCACGACCCTAGCTGACTCTGCCTACCACAGTCAAGCACGTGAACAACATGCGCCTGCAGAACACGGTAATGCAACTGCGCAAGGTCTGTTCGCACCCGTTCCTCTTCGCGCGTCCGGGCGAGCTCGGGGTCGACTGGGCCGCGGGGACGGACGTCGCTGCGTCCGGAAAATCGGCGAGCGAAGGTGGGGAAGGTCAAGACGACGCGGACGTGGTGCGCGCGAGCGGGAAGATGATGCTGCTCGAGCGGTTGCTGGGCGAGCTGTTCGCGCGCGGGCACAAGGTGCTGCTGTTCAGCCAGTTTACGAGTATGCTGGATATCATCGAGGTGCGTTCCCTCTCCCTTCCGCGTTCATGATCTCTTCCCGCATACTCATCACCCCGTTTGCACGTTCGCAGGACTGGGCCGTCGACACCAAGGGCTGGCGCATCTGCCGCATCGACGGCACCACAGCGCCGCTCGAGCGGCGTGACCAGATGCACGCGTTCCAGAGCGCGGGCGATGCGCCTGATGCCCCGCAGCTCTTCCTGCTCAGCACGCGCGCGGGCGGGCTGGGCGTGAACCTCACCGCGGCGGACACGGTCATCTTTTATGACCAGGATTGGGTGCGTCTCGCAATATGATACGCAGATGGGTGCTGTGCTTATCATTATGTGCAATACGCAGAACCCGCAGATGGACGCGCAGGCCCAGGACCGCGCGCACCGCATCGGGCAGACAAAGCCGGTGCTGATCTTCCGGCTGGTCACGGCCAGCACGATCGAGGAGAAGATCATGCAGCGCGCGACGGAGAAGCGCAAGCTCGAGGCGCTCGTTATCGCCAAGGGTGCGTGGGCTGCTCGATCTTGTTCCTGCTTTCCTGCCCTCCCTTCCATTTCCTCCATTCCACTCCGTCTCCTCCCCTCCTCCCACCGCTCCTCCCACCGTCCACCTACTTCCCACCCCGACCCCTCCGCGGTCACCGCACTGACGCTCCCTCCCTCCTTCAGGCAAATTTAAGATGCCCGCGACCGCGGCAGGCGCAGGCGGCAGCACGGGCACGCTCGCGGAGATGGCCGCGGCGCTGCTGCGGCTCGAGAACGAGCAGGACCGCGTCGGCGCCGGCGCAGAGGGGCAGGGCATGCTGAGCGACACAGACCTCGCGCTGCTGCTCGACCGGTCGCCGGCGGTGTTCGCGGACCGCGGGCGCGGGTGGGGCGAGGGCGCGGCGTGGGCGAGACGAAGTTCGCGGTGTACGAGGCGCCGGTGGATGTGGGGAACGATGCGCTTGCGGGGATGATGGGCGAGGATGCGGAGTGTTAGTGCCGCTCGTCTGGTGGTCGCTGCCGCGATGCAGGATTTTAATTTTTAATTTAGACTCACAGGAGCAGTGTACGTAGATCTAGAGTGGCCTTGTTGGTTCCTTTGGTTTTTATTCGTTTTTACTATGGACTGTCTGTACATATATCGCTATAATACTTTTGTTTTCCCTCTTCAATCAGCTGCAGCTGTTTCCTTGTCTTGAATTGGCAAGACAAAGGGAAGATCGAGTTTACGTAATGTGGTCGAATGCCATCTGCTTTCGACTCAAGTTTCGACTTGGTCTCCGAGTCTACGCATTTTCCGTCCTCTTTGGCTGAAACTTGGACATGACTTTAATTCTTTGTACGCAATTTTGGAGGAAATCTGCAACCTTCCGATGGAGCAAAACATTTTATCCCCCGACTAAGTACGTATTCCTCAGGCAGCCTCTACCGACCGCAGGGGGCGAAAGGGCATAGTACCAACCTTCAAGCTCCCGCCACCGGCGATCGACCCTGCCTAATTCGACAAGCTCTAATCGCTCTCCGTTACCCGGGTGTGGTGTCTCTCAATATGCTCCGAGCCGATATCAATCGATATGCCCTCTCCTGGCTGCTTTCAACTTGTCTCCAAACAAGGATGCGCAGACCTGCCCCGCCAGCATCTCGACATACCACCCAGTCAGGGGACCCGGCTCACCATCCCGGCCCACGGTGTCTAGTGATCCACCAATCGCTGCCCCTGGTGGGACCTGGCGGAAGCGAGGACGGTTAGGCGGAACTTCTTGGTGCAAATTGAGGACCCGGGTATCGCAGCCGCCGGGAACGTGTTGAATCGAACACGGTGGCTGTAGCGCTGTGCGAAGCGCTTGGCTTGCGGAAGCGCTTTTCTGTATACAACGACTTCCTGTTTGGCTATCAGTGTTCCCACAGTGTTCCCACAGTTTAAGCCTTGGTAGCTGCACGAAAGTCTTGGAGGTGCGACAACTTTCTGTTTTCTTGACAGTGTTCCCGCGCATCTAGTCTTGGCAAAAAAGGGCTGGTTCTGAATGCACATCCCCTGGTGCCGCGGAGTCAGCCGACGCTTGGCTGTCAGTTGTGTTGAGCGAGCGAGAGCAAAGCAAGAACTCTCTTGAAGTTCGACAGAAATTGTGCGGACTAGCTGAGACTCTGCGTTGCGTCTTCCACCTTCCTGGTGGTAATATTGTACCGTCATGGGTACTCCAATGCTTAAACTCCCTCATATCTTTGCCTCGGATCCGCCCTTCTGGGTGGCAAGCACTGCATCATCTTCTGCTGTTTGAACCTCTCCAATCCTGAACCCGACTCGGCCCGGTGGCTCAAACACATTTCTCCGTCGACTTCACAGGACAGTAGTAATTTCAGCGCCATCTCGATCAATCCCGCTCTTTCGTTCAGCCCGCATTTCTCACCCAGCAAATGCGAGTCGCATGCGAAAGCCGAACGACTCTTCTTGAGTGCAGCCGGTCTCCGGCACACCGTGCCCTCGCTGCGAGTGGACTAGATCCAAGGCAAGGGACAGCCCTTGGACATTGTTCGAACAGGTCGTTTCGAATACACGTCCTCCTTGGGTTCTGTGATTCGTTCGTTATTTCGGATCCCGAAAAGCTATAAAGCCAGTCGCGAAATGCTGGTGTCCTCAGGGACCTGGAAACAGCAGCTTTCACCCTATGGCATTCAGACCCCTCTCCATCACGCTCCTCGCTCTTTCTGCTGCCCGCTTTGCTAGCGGTGAGAACCCTGCGCGTCTCGTATAATATGCGAAATATCTGACGACTCTGTGCACCAGGTGCGGTCACGAAACGGGTCACTTGCCCGACGGGCCAAATCACTGCCAATGCCGCTTGCTGCGTGCTGTTCCCCATTCTGGACGACATCCAGGAGAATCTGTTCGACGGCGGCGAATGCGGTGAAGAGGTCGGCTCGCCCAGCGTACGGGGACGTCCTGCATCTAACTTGTTCTCAAGGTGCACGAATCTTTGCGGCTCACGTTCCACGATGCCATCGGATTTTCTCCTACCAAAGGTAGGCTCTCGCATACTATGCTGTGTCTCATCGTCTTATTCTTGAACAGGGTTTGAGTTTTGTATGCCGACACTTGGATAATACTAATCACCGATCATTTTACCAGCGGTGGCGGCGCCGACGGATCCATCATCACCTTTGACGAGATCGTGAGCAAGATCCTCGCCCGTGCGCTCATAAACCTCATTTTTTTTTCAACCCAGGAAACAGCTTTCCCGGCAAACAACGGTATCGACGATATCATTGATGCGCAGACGCCTTTCATCGCGAGGCACAACATCTCCGCCGGGGACTTGTAAGCAGTGCACAAATTTCGCTTCCTACCGACTCTAATCAATAAATTTCACAGTATCCAGTTTGCCGGCGCCGTCGGCGTCAGCAACTGCCCCGGGGCTCCCCGCCTGAACTTCCTACTGGGTCGCCCCCTGGCGAAGGCTGCGTCACCCATCGGTCTGGTTCCGGAGCCCTTCGGTAGGTTTCGATCCGATTTCAAAACCGCTCCTGATTTCGTTGTACCACAGACACCATCACCAGTGTCTTGCAGCGATTTGCTGAAGTTGACTTTTCGCCGGAAGAGGTCGATATCGTCTTCGTCAAGTATGTCTATATCTTACTGATCTGTTTTACAGGTCGTTGCTATCCTGGCTTCGTAAGACTTTCTCTTGCTTAACCCAACAAGTCGCTCATACTTCCAAAGCCACACAATTGCGGCGGCGGATCATGTCGACACATCGGTGCGGTGATCTTCGATTTTCTGGACCTCTATCTGACCTTTTTTCCTTCAGATCCCCGGGTACGTTGAAATGGACTTCTCTAAAATGGGCAACGATATTCAAATTTACACCGTTCAGCACTCCCTTCGATTCCACTCCAGGAATATTCGACACCCAGTTCGTGCCCTTCCTATGTATTGATTGATATCAATGGAACTGACCACCCTTCTCCCAGACTCTTCATCGAAGTACAGCTCCGAGGCACCATGTTCCCTGGGTCCGCCGCACATCTCAATCTAGACATGAAAAGTTGTTCACTCAATTTCCAGTCCCAACGGCAAACCCGGTGTCGGCGGCAACGCCGGCCAGGTCGAATCGCCCCTCGAAGGCGTAATTCGGCTCAATACCGATGCGAGCGTAAGCCTTTGATTTTGGCGTGGTTCCCCGACATCAGAATTAACTGTATATTTCTCCAGCTTGCTCGGGGTTCTGCCTTTATCCCACTCACCCATCTACATTCTTTCTCATTGTCCCCCAGATCCTCGCACCGCATGCGCCTGGCAATCGTTTGCTAGTCAGTCCTCTCTTCGCAACCAAAATTCCACTAATATCGCCAACGCCATCCAGCGAACCAGGCCAAGATGCAATCCGAATTCAAAGCCGCGATGCTCAAGCTGTCGCTCATCGGGCAGAACGCCAAAAACATGGTCGACTGTTCGGACGTCATCCCCGTCCCGAAGCCCGTCATCGGCACGCCGCATCTGCCTGCGGGCTTGAACATGGGCGACATCGAGCAAGCCGTGCGTTATCTTCTAACCCACTACACCCGTGCATCGAGTGATATTCGGATAGTGCGCCACGTCGCCGTTCCCGGTGCTCACTGCGCAACCTGGTATGCAGAAAACTTTCTTGCCCGATACTATCCGTATCTAATCTCATATTTTTGCGCTCCAGGCGCCCAGACGTCGGTCGCGCCCGTGTAAGCTGACCTTCACTGCCTAGTGAAATCTTGAACTCACATTTCCGCTTAGCCCGCCCTCGTAAACGATATTCGCCGATCTCTTTTCCTCCATATAAACTTGCCTCTATTATCCCTGGTCTATCTACATAGCACGATATCATTGTGCGCTATATGCCGTTTTTGTATTTCGAATGATCAGCCAGAACTTGTTGGAGAACTTTGTTTCTCGGTCCGGGTACTTGAATTCCTGGACCAAATGGCAAAAACATATGAGCACCTAATTTCGAAAACTTACCGCTCAGCTTGAGTAATACAAGTCTCTCCTCTTGCGTGCGGTAAATCAATATCTGTCAAATCACAATTCGAGGCATTTCTTCCGAACTTATGACTGCACAAGTCCCCATGTATAGTAGCTGCCAAAAACTCTCTGCCATGATTTCTTGCTAGAAAATCACCGGAAGAGAATCCGGTTGTAGTGCCGCTTTTAGAGTCTTACGCTTGGACTTCGAAGGCGTAAAGGATTCCAACTCTACGGTTACGACGCTCGGGTTGGGCCGGATTTTCGGGTACGTCCGGAGCGGATCAATTCGGATCAACCTTCTACCTTTTCTTATTTTTCTTGACTCTACGAACTGCGATCATTCTTGACATGTCTAACATTGCGAGTCTGGCGCCTTGTGGTTACCCGCGGCCGCTGTACACTGACACGCCTGCGGACTTAATCTTCTGAGCTACTCGGACACAGCCTCGCACCCGTCACCATGAAAGTTGCCGTCGGAGACCGGTTGCTGGCTGACCTGGCTTCTGGCGACCAGGATACGGTAGTGGCTACCGGCCATGGGTCATTGGCACTGCCTCAACGCTATATAAACCACACCTTTGCTGCCGATCTACCTACATTTGACCGGCTGGCCCGTTCGAACACCACTCTAAACCCACCACTTGTGACGACTTTCACGACCTTCACGACCTCTAACGACTTTTCTTCGACCTGATCTCTATCGCATATCACCTAACTACCAAGCACTAATTCAGCATGTCATACTTCCTCCCCCGCTCTCGCTCCTCGTCCTTTGGCTACCCAGGCAGCGTCGCGGTTCCGTCCTACGGCTACCCTGCATACTCAGGATCATACCACTCCGGACATTCCTACCACCGCTCGCGTTCGGGCTCCGGCAGCTACTACGGCATGCCGACGCAGCACTACTACCCGAGCTATTCCTACGGGGGTGGTGGCTACTATGGTGGCAGTTACGGGCACTCGCACTCGCACCATGCTCCGGCGGTCGTAACGCACAGCAGCCACGGCCACGGACACAGACGATCGCGAAGCTCGAGCCGGCATCGCTCTGGCGGCTTCTTGGGTTATCTGTGAGGCGACGATCAGTGATGGAGGGGAACCTACGATGCACCGCACGCTGTATGAATAATTTGAATAATTTGGGAAATGAAATGGCGGCATACTTGGAGGAACTGGGCCACTGAGATGCATGCGCGGAAACATACCTACTTATTTCAGAAACGTGTTCAGGTGAAGACATAGGTTACCATAATTTAAGAGCGGTGCCTTGAGACTATTGGACAGAAACCAGGCACACCTTGGGCACACCCTCTTAACTGAGTGAGTTCCTATCGATAATATTTGCGACACGTACGGTTGTGAGGTTATCTTCCATGCATGTGATGGTCTTCTCAGGAAAATAACCTACAAGCCAACTACCAGCGGCCTGCCCCATCAAAGAAACTACTCAATGTGGGCGAGACCTATGATGTGCCAACTTGTGTTTTGGTTTGGAAATGTGATATCACGGCTCGCCGCAGAATTTTGGGCAGTTTTTTTATCCGAATCGAAAATTTTGCTGAATAGGCATTTTAGTTGATTTCCAGGAGTCCTCGCACTGGACGCCCTGAATCAACTCCGTTCGGACTTTCTGGCAAAACGCGTGGCTGAACTCACGAACACTGAGTTCCGGGAAGCCGTGATAGCAGCCCTTCCACCACCATCGTTCCTCGCCCTCTCTGCCTCTTCGCGGGTCGGTCTGGTTTCTGCTGGCAGCCCTTCCCTCAAGGCCCCCGAGTCAACACGTGGATACGGTGGACAATGCTGGACTTAGGACTACCATATACTGCATCCTGGGTCTTCTAGTCTTCTGGCGTCCTGGTTTCCATCACTCTGTACCCGCTCGATCGAACCCTAGTCTCTCCTAGACAGACAGTTCAATGGCGAAGCTGACAGGTGCATAAGGCTCCAACCCTTTCCGTTTGCAAACGTTTTCAAACGCTAAAAACCGTTTTTATTTCCGTTTAGTTTGTCAGATCTTGGAAACTGTTTATAAACTGTTTTAAAACGGTATAAATGGTTTCAAAACAATCACTCACCTGGGATGAGTGCCAGCATGCTCACTTGTAGTTCTCAAGGTCCCAAATGGCTAGCTTGGGCATATTCCGATGATCCTGAGTGAGAATGGATAAGGCCTGAAGGCCTGACGGACGTATGGTTCCTGTCACCCGCTCCTAATCCCTATTTGGATGGAACATCACATGACTGATCGCCTCCGGCAGTTCCCGCGTCCCCCCGATCTTGGACATTTCTTCTTCTTGTTCAGTTTTGCGGGTTCGGCTTTATCCAAAATACATATGAAACATGATAAACATGCATCTGCATCAGTGGGAGGCAAAAAATATGTCAATTCCAACTGGAGAATCTCTTCAGAATGTCCCCGAAATTTACCCCGTGAAAAATACAGTTTGAAAACTGTTTTAGACGGTTTTAAACTGTTTCCATACCGTTTCCGTTTGTTTTGTCCAATTTCACAAACGGAAACAAAATGGTTGGAGCCTTACAGGTGCACAAAGACCCCTACGGAAAACAGATCACATTGTTATATACTGAGCTGGGGGATGGAGGAAGAATGGATCTCTGGAACCGGAGGATCAGAGTACCAGAAAGTATATGAGAGAATAACCCAAGCACCACAGGACAGTAGGATGTGCATACTACCATGGCCGGTAAAAGGATTGAGTAAGGGAGGAAGACCGGAGGAGTGACCGGAGGGCGACTCAGTGCAAAGCGGAGAGCTAAGCAACTTTAATTATCAAACTGAAGTACATGGCATATGTAAGGGGCTTATATAGCTAAGTCCTAATTGTAATCCTAAAAAGGGTTAAGTCAGGTGACCTGTCGGACATAACGATAATACGAGTCCCAAAGAGGATGAAGAAGTGATGTCGGAGAAATTGACAATAAGAACATGGATTATAAAGACGGATAAACGGGAAACGCTCAGTAATTCTTCATTGCGTAAAAACCCGATGATCCGTACTGGGTCCAAAGATATTCCATCCGGTTCCGGGCTCCGGTACCGGACATGAACCGGAAGGTCATGGACCGGAAAAGCATGGATATAACACACATGATATACATGTGGTCTGTTTCCTTTTGCATGCAACCAATAGACAAGTCGTCTCTCGCAGAGTTTCGATCTACTTGATGGTTAGGCAGAAAGCTGAGAAGGTAAGAGGAACTGGAGTTATCTGGTTTCATGTTTCAAAAAACATCATAGTCATGTTGATGCAAGTATTCCAATAAATGTGTATAATTCTGTAAAATGAGTAATTGTACAAGTTCTTTGGCAGCTAAAAGACAGTCTCAAGGGGTAAACTAAGAAATAGCTAATTTCAGAGCTTTTATAGAGTTCCTTTCACAATGAAGATACCTTTGACAGTCATTATAAATTGGATTTCCTCTTACAGCTGATTTCAAAATTATACAGAATTCTCATTTCACTTTCTTTTCTCAGGCTCTGCTGGAAAGGGGTCCCGCAGCAGTTCCCGATGGCGAGGGTTCGATTCCAGTTAGTGGCAAGTGTCTCAAATTTTCCATGACAAGGAGCTCAAGGTAGTTCTGTACTTTTACAACTATCTAGTGTCTATAACCATCCAAATAATATTTTTCGGGACCAGAACAAAGACTACATGCTTGATATACACGTCTCTAGAGTGTTCAGTCTTTGCTGGTGATTTGACATGATCATGTGCACCAAATTGGGCACCCAACTATAGGAAGCAAACCTCAACCAAATGAGAGGAACAATAGTATCTGTAGATGTATCTGACACGTTTTCAAGCCTCAGGTATCTTGGTGTTCATGCAGTGAGCCCGCTGCGATCATTTTCTGAGATGATTAAAAAGATGCTGCATGCGAGAATTGAACCCTCGCCATTGGGAACCGCTGCGGGACTCCTTTCTGGCAGAGCCGGAGAAAAGAAAGTGAAATGAGAACTCTGTATAATTTTGAAATCAGCTGTAAAAGGGAAAAATCAACAGTACACTCCTAATATCTCGATGGTAGTGAATAAGGGACCATGGCATGCAGGTATTATTTAAAACAATGAAAGCGGAAAGAAAAGGCACAGACGTACTAGCACACAGGCGATTCAGGGAGGGAAAAAAGCCACTAAATGGGCCACACCGAGAATCGAACATAAACCAGACAAAATAATCATTATCAAAATAGTACACTTACTGCGGCATTCCAGGAAAGAATTGGATACAATATAACAGGGGAGAAGAAAGGTCACATGATCTGTTTTTGTGGGGGTCTTTGTGCCCCAGTCGGCGAAGCTTGTGCCTTGCTTGTTGAAGTCTGTTATTAAGATCGGGTGTCGGATCACACTGCCCCCTTATTACATA
The DNA here is from genome assembly GCA_029204085.1 of Mycena sp. CBHHK59/15. Lineage (NCBI taxonomy): Eukaryota > Fungi > Basidiomycota > Agaricomycetes > Agaricales > Mycenaceae > Mycena > Mycena sp. CBHHK59/15. The sequence continues at coordinate 29,023 of JARGXW010000805.1, forward strand.
AACTTTGAGTTTGAATCTCAATCCCCAGCGATTGATACAACACCTTCAGAACTTTGAGTAGTTATAAGCAATTCTGAGCAATCAAATATGTTCATTAACCCTCTAACATAAACCTTTATTTTTTCCAGCATTTTCTGAGACCTTGTTTTTTGTCTTTCACACCCAACAGCTGAACAGTCACATGACTTTGAAAAGCTTTGCTTCCACTGTTTTCGGTAGGTTTTGGGGGTTTCTGAGGAGACAGAATGATGTACACTACTGTAAGTACTTGTAGGGAGGCAACCACCCAAGTTGCCGTGACATGCAAAATAGATTTGGGCAACGCAACCACCACAATTTTGACCGTGACTGTTGAAAATTTGGCAACCAAAAAATTCAAACTTGGGTCAGATCTCTGCTTCAGAGGGAAATTAAAGCTGATTTATGAGTAAGGTCTGTGCAATAATTGACTTGTATATTTTTCAGTGGGTATTCAAGCATATTTCAACAAATTTTCAATTATTTTTTGCATGTCACGGTTTCCGAGCAAAGCAACAGACCTCATCGTGACTGTGACCCACCTTGATTTCGGCAACGCAACCACTCCTGCCGTGACCATGACGGTTGCCTCCCTACAAGTACTTACAGTATGTCAAAATACACTTTTTGAATTTCTCCTTATGAATCACCCAATCACCCACCAAAATTTCTTGAGGTTCATATTCAAACTCTGATTTTTTTGTAACGAGGGCACGTGATCCGACACCCGATCTTACAACCATCATGAAAAACCTTGAAGAATTGTGACATGATCACATTGGGGTTATTTGCACATGTAACCGCTACAATTGCGTCACAATTGACTTGTAATCGACGCAATCAAATGTAATCGCTTCCCTGGCGCCAACATATTTTACAAGCTGATTGCGATGCAATTGCATTTGGGTTGCAACACAGAGCAATCACATTCTTCTTCCACCCATATCAGGCTCTTCCCCTAGCTTTCAGGTTGCCCTCAGCACAGATCCAGATGTATAATGGACAGCAGAATGTTATACAAGTCTACACTACACATGAGGAGTATACGTATCATATGATCCACCTCCATTTCTATTATTGGCCATTGGACCAGAGTGCACCAGTTGGGAAGGACTCAGCGAGCACGGCGGTGGATGCACTCGGACACCGCCACCTGTGTACCTTGAGGGGTACATCGGCGCTGGGGGTCGCAAACTGGTAAACGGCGATGGCAGCTCGGCGCAGGGTGACGCGAACGGTTGTATGCAAAAATGGTCGAGTTCCAGTTGAGTCTTGGCCTCAGAGCACACGGAGATAAGAGGGGGAGCTAATGCGGCATCAGATGGGGTGTGCAAGACAAATGACACGACATACCTCAACCCCCAATTGGCCCCGCAGAGTGGCATCAACACTCAACTTGAAGGAATGTAAATGTTAGTTGAAGACGATGCCACATGCGACACAATATGCAGAAACAGCATGGTAGGAAAAAGGAGCCACAGGCGGCAAAAAAAGTGCAAAAACAATGCACAAAGATACTGGGAAAGGGTAAGTTACAGAACATGCACCATCAGAGAGCAATGGTAGAAAGCAGCCAGAGGCAGACACAAGATGCAGAAAGGTCCAGTGTTGGCATAGGGTGAACGGGACTCCAAACAGGGGATCAGATAAGACGGCGTGAGATAGGACGGGAGGCGGTTCCAGTAGCCAGAAGACCCATGGTAATGACACTTCGAAGTCTTGCAATTTGGGGCTGGGCTGTCAACTTCGTTGAGAAGCCTTCAAGTGGGGGGGGGGGGGTATGAGAGAGTGAGGGACAAAGCAAGAGCGACTCAAACCATCCATCAAAAATCACACAATCCTCATGTGTCAAGCGGAGTTTGAACTGACTCAGTGACTGCGGCACAATATCTGTCTGACTCTAAGTTTGCTGGTGCAAGTGCAGTAGCACAATACTTGTACTCACACCCAACCCGCACCCAGGAAAAATGCTGAGACCATCTAGAAGTAATAAGGCAGTGATTTTATTCTATCAGCCATAAGCTTGAATTTCTCAAGTGCTCACATGAAGGTGAATGGTACTACGGTGTCAATACAGGAGACAATGTAATTACAATGCATTGTATTTAGATTGTAACACATTAAATATGTTTTCTTGGTTTGCAAAACCATCGCAACCGGATTGCGAGTGATTGCGTCGCTCGCAAATGACTGGATTGATTGCAATCTTGGCAATCAATTACAATCTCCCAGGGAATTTGCTGATGACAGGACTAATCGAACCCCCCATGCTGTCCCTCGATGCTATTAATAGTGTTGCCGCGAGGTGGAGTTAGCTCGAGCTGATTACCAGCTCGCCTCGGAGCGTTGCCATATACAGCAGCTCGAGGTGATGGCAACTCACCTCGGCTCGAGCTGCCTCGAGTTCGGCAGATCTTCGGCAAGTACCGTTTCTTAAAACGGCCCTTGCAGCCTCGCAAGGAGCTACCTTCGTAGAGGTACTCATCGGCCCTACAGAACAAATAAAAGTGAATAGATATCATCTAGCAACCATGGCCTGTAATATAAACCCAAGAATTCAATAAAAAGCGGTAAATCAACAATGATATGGCTCGCTTAAGTTAGTCATTCAATTGGCAACACTGGGAGACCATTTACTCGGAAATAAATGGGCTGGTCTGCTCATAAACACTCTAGAGGTTATATGCTTTGACCTGGACGAGAATCTGCATATAAACGAAAGCATTTTCATGCAATAAAGAACAGGTAAGCAGTTTCCTGAATATCCTTCTCTTGAACAGTTCTTCACACATTTTGACCGGGAAAAAGGGTCAGAATCAAGTAATATACGTCCTCAATGATTCCCCTGCCCTAAACTGCAGATATAGGCATGTTTAAGCCCTCGCCAATGAGCATGGGACTTGAACTTTCCATTTATGGATGCCACCTCAGGTTAGCTCGGAGGTACCTCGAGCTGCACCGAGATTGATGGCCCATCACCTCGAGGTACCTCGAACTCAGCTCGCGGCAACACTAGAGCCTATTAAAACCTCTTTCGCTAACGACAAGCGCTCAAAGGTCTCATGCGGCTTGATCCACTCTAGCTGCTGCGAACGCGCGAGGTCGTGCTGCCGCACGACACAGCCCCTCTGTTCTATGTTGATGCACATGCCGCATGCAGCCTCTTTTTTCTTTTCCCTTCCCAGTGGTGCATTATTCGCACGTAAATGCCACCTGTGGCATCCTCTTACCATGTGGCTGCACTGAACAGCCGTCCGTGGCATTTGTCCGGGACCCTTTTTACCGTCTCTCTTTCTCCTCTACGGCATCTGGCTCAGTACACATTTGAAGCCTCAGGAAGGTACATGTATGCCTTACACCTTATATTCAGGGCTCAACGGACTGATCAATTTAGATCTCTTTGCCTGCTGTCGATGGCTTACAACAATTACCCTCTGGGTAGATCAAGGCAAGGGAGTGCACTAACGACCCCCCAGCAAGTACCTCACAACCGGTATTTCGTGACTATTGACTATCCCATATAATTGTACTTCAAGAAGTCTCCCCGGTGCATTCCTCATCTGTCGCTCCCCATCGCACATTGCTTACCTCCGGGTCCAAACCTCGGGTCCGATAGACACGTAATCTCGAATGGTTGCAAGCCGAAATTAACTCGTCAGAGAAGCTGTACCTGTTACATGGCCGTCGTGAACCCCAAAAGGACAAGGCACCAGCCCAAGTGACTTCCGTAATGCGGCACTATCTATCCATGGTGAAAATTCAGAAACATCGCGAGGCTATAACCTCCGTGCTACTTTCTACTCACCTGCTAGCCGTGGAAATCTTGCGCTATGCTGATCATGCGTATCAGCCCGTGCCCAGATCGGATCGACTGTGTCGGTTCTGTAGATCAGAGGTAGAAACCCCCGAACACGCTCTAATCAGCTGCAAGTCCTCGGACTTGGTGGTTGAATTAAGAACTGTCTTCCTGGGGAAGCTCTTCTCGGATCTGCCGTACTTACAGCAGCGGATGGCTGAACTCTCAAACACAGAGTTCTTAAAAGCTATCATCCATCCTCGATCAACTATTGCACTCGTCGCAAAGTTCGCATTTGATGTCCTGGAAATATTTTACGCTGTTCCCGTGTTTCGGTTGACTGCTTCTGAGGTTGTCTTGAGTTGATGTGCTAACACTTTTTCATGTTCGTCTAGTTCTACCGCGGTGTGTCAAATGATAGCGCCCGTGAGCTCGGCTAGAGTGATGTGGAGAGGCCCAGGGACGAAGGTGTAATTACTGCGTGTACACCGGGAAAATTCCTGGAACCGGCGTTCATGATTGGACCGGCCGTGTAATCCTACCTACCTACCTACCTACCTACCTACCGGCCGATGGCGATTATCCAACGTTATGGGCGCTGATTTCCTGAGGCCGAATTCACTTCTCTACCACTAGCCATGTCGGATGCCAGCTTGAACCATGTCGATGTTCTGCTCGTTGGAGGGGGTCCAGCGTCCCTTCTCATAACGTCCGTCCTCGTGCGTTCGGGGTTGAAGATCCTGACAGTGGGTACATCTCTCTCAATCTCCCGTTTCTTGTTCGAGTCTCGAGCCCCAATTACAGAGCAGTACGATAAGTTCGAGCAAGGTCTCTACGGCAGAGCTTGCATGCTCTACGCTGGTTCCCTAGAAATTCTTGATCTCATCGGCGTCTATGACCGCATTGCGGATATCGGGTTCACTGTCAGGCGCGTGTAACACGCCGGAAGTGGACATTATGTTTATCTGTTCTAGGTCGGCAACAACTTTCAAGGACGGAATACCAACCGCTAGCCGGGGATGGTCATTCATCGAAAATGCGTTAGAAAGGAATAAGACGATGTTCGATTTCAGGTCCGTTTCACTGGGTCTGTTTGTCCCATTGATTGACGAATTAAGCAGCTTCAGCATACGTCAAAAGCATCTGGAAGACGCACTGTGAGATGCTATTGCAGAAGTGGACCGCAATGCGGTAAAAGCCCCTGTCAAGCTTCTCAGTTATCGCACCGTCGAATCTTCTAGCTACCCCGTCATTGCCACAATCGAAGAGCGAGGAAAATGTCGAGAAATACACTGGTACAGTCGTCGTGTTCTCTTCCAGCTGCGAGGGCTGAATGAGGACATCTCAACCAGCAAATATCTGGTTGGTGCTGACGGTGGCCGCTCAACGGTGCGTTCCTTGGGGAACTTCTCGTTCACTGGGACAGCCTCACCGCACAAATGGGTCCGACTCGACGCCATAGTGACCACCAACATGCCCTCCAGTCGAAGCAAGGCCATCGCGATCGAGTCGAAAAAGTATGGAAACATCCTCTGGACCCCGACGGACAATGGGCGGACCCGCATTGGATTCATATGCCAAGACGAGATCTTCGGAGATCGAGGGAGTAATATCACAGCGGAGATCATCATGGAAGTTGCGAAGGAGGCGCTGCTCCCGTTTACGCTTGATTTTGTGAAGCTAGACTGGTGGACAGTTTACGAGATTGGCCAGCGCGTCGCGGGGACCTTCAGGGACGGACCGGTTTTTCTTGCTGGAGACGCGGCACATACACATTCCTCTGGCGCGGCGCAGGTAATGCATATGGCCCTTTCTGCCTTACTCGATAGAAGCTCACCCCACGCGTCTGTACACAGCTTGTCCTAGTGGCTTCGCACTCAGAGTCTCTGACGGCTGGAAGGAACCGGTGCCGGAGAGCAATGTCAGAAAATCCCATGGAGCTAGCCGAGTCGGGAACAACGACCCGGCTGCGGCAAGGGAGGAGCACAAGGTGCTGTACGCTTCCGCGCAATATGGATTCAACCGCACTACGTCCCCAGCTGTCTCGAGCTTTCCAGCAAATACCAGGACCCAGAAACGGCCCGTATATTTGATCAGCGTTCGCAAGGGCTGCGCCATCGCTCGTCCAGGACGAAACACTGGGCCGTCGGGGGCACGGTGGCCGATTTTCACTGAGGGCAGGTCGCCATCCTGTTCCCGAATCTGATTGATTAGGTTCGGCTCGAAGGAGACACCCATTCCGACCGTGAAATCTGCGTTCGCGGAGTAGACCTCCTCGAGGTAATCGTTGGAGTCGGCATCCGGGGGTGCGTGGAAATGATCTGGGATTTTGCCAGAAATGAGTGACGCCACGTCTTTGTCCAACTCAACGACTCGTTCTGCGGATTTTTGGCGCTCCGAGCTGTACGTATCCAGGATCTCTTCTTTATAGAGGCCACTCAAAACACTGGCCAGCTTCCATCCGAGGTTAATGGCGTCATGGACTCCCGTGTTCATTCCCTGGAGTAGACTTTACGGGCGACGTTTTCGTCAGATATGGAGTCGATCAAGGTAGGGGTGCAATTGTCGTCTTGCGCCCGGATGGAGTGGTCAGCTTCAAGACCACGTTGGATGGTGCACAAGACCTCTCTAACTATTTCGACTCCTTTGTCCGAGTTCGTCCGAGTCCGTCCGAGAAACAGATTCGTGTCGAAGGAGTTCAAGTGCAGGGACCGGTAGGCGGTGAAATCGATGTCGAGGGCGAAGAGGAACCGAGATATTCGTAGATTCCAAGGCCACTGCAATGTATTGATCTTTAGCCGTACAATCGCAAACAGAATTTCGTATTTGGGTTTGACCAGTGTTGAACGTTGAACCCCATTAGAGATGAATCTAGAAAAGCTCCTACACCATACCGTCCTATACGCAATCTATGGCACTGGTCATCGTCTAATATCTTGATGAAGTGGATATCCTCGACGAGTCGTGGGGAGACAGGAGGCGAAGGACGGGAAGGCGAAGCAACACGAGCAGATCGCAAGATTCCTGCACTTAGCGCAACGCAAGCCCTCGACAGGCTGCGGAGGCGGCCCCGACTTCGCACACGCGGCGCATGATCTCACCACTCTGACTCCGCACGCCCTGCCCTGCATCGCAAAGACGCCGCGGCCTAGGGATCCCCACCGTACCGTAACGGTTTACGGCCGTAATTATTACGGTCCCTTTACGGGTCGGTACCGTCCGTAACCGTAACCGTAAGCCTCTCTCCAGCAGCTCATACGGACGGTACGGTCGCTTATTACGGTATTTACGGTCAGATTACGGTTGTACGGATTGGAATAAAATTATAAAATGGACGTAATAATGCAGCTATATGATCTAGTCTATCTCGATGATGCGGAGGGCATCCTCTAGTTTTTTCCGGCGCAAAAGGAGCTGGTGTTTGAGCAGCATCAAGGTACGGATCGTCTCCGGGTTTAATCGGGAACGTCGTAACGAGATAGTGTCTCTGCCGCCCGAGAAGACTCGTTCGACAGCAACCGCGGAGCCTGTTCAGTCTATCAAGACCGGCAGAGGATCAGAGGATTGATGAGCGTACCAGGAATTGACATGAGATCGCGTGCTAGGCGATAAAGCCGCGGATACTCAGCGCGCCGTGCATACCACCACTGGACGGGGTCCGCGTTGCCGCCTACACGAGGGGCGTCGTAATAGTTGTTGAGCTCATCAAGCTCCAACTCGTCATCGGTCCCCTGGTCGAATGCGGCGAAGTTGACGGACGAAGTGGGAGCAGAAGACCCATTTGGGGCAGCGGAGGTCGACGGAGACTGGGTCGACTGTTCAGAAGCCGGGTAGTGCTCGTCGAGGAAAACCCGGAGCGCCTTCTTCTGGGCTTCGAGGTATGCGGAGAGCTCCGCGTCGCTGGCGTAATCCTTGTGCAGCTTTTTGTAGTTGAATCGAGGGTCAAGAACTGCATAACGGGTGTGAGTAGGGTCGATACGGTCAATGAAAGACATACGAGCGGCCCAGATGTAGAACGGAGACTGGTCAAACTTGTAGTAATAATCACTCAGCTTCAGATGAGCCTGCGTTAAACCCTGGACGAGTTCGGCGGGTGAATCGTCCGGGAGCACCGCCAGTTTGTTCTTGAGGGTTTTTTGGAGTCCACGGAAGATGGAGTGTGTCGATGAAAGCATCGGCCGCGAGGTTGTGGACATCTGAGTAGTAGCCGCACGGAAGTTGAGGAGCCACTCGGACACCATGCTAATGGCATCCCAGTCCTGCATCGTCAACTCCACATCACGCATATCGCGGTTCTCAGCAATGAACTGATTGATGCCGGTACGGTATTTTAGCGAGCGGCCTGAAGAACCGTAAGGTCCGTACTCTCCGTGGGTGTGTCGAAAAAAGGACTCACTCATCATTTGGTGCGTGGAAGACCAGCGCGTCTTGACATCAAGAATAAACATGTGCACGCGGGCGACGATGTTGGTAGGTGAGAGAATGCTGTACCATTGCTGACGCCGCTGGGGACTGGAGCGAACAGCCCGAATTACCTTTCGAAGCTTTGTACCGTATCAGCAAAATTCGGACCGAATGGCGGATACACACCTTGCGAACGGAGCCCTGTATTCCGCTGGGGATGGGCGTCGCCGCATCATCACCGTCGTCGACGCCGACCGCCTCCTCGGCATCATCAACATCTTCGGCCGCGAGCGGAACACCGACTGAGTCTTGATAAGGTGCAGTGCACGTCCTCTTCTCGGGCTTCTCGACGGCGCCGACGGCCTCGAGGAGCTACAGCGGAGGATGAGGGATCATTAATAAGGAAACGACGCGAGTACATACTTTGAGGACGGCAAGATGAACCGTGTGAGGCATGCAGCGCATGCGGGAGTTTTTCGCAGAGAACTTGATATTCCGCTTGAGGCAGTTGCGCTCGATGGCAGCGATAAGTGTGTCGTTATTCGTGGTGTTGTCCATCATGAAAGCCAGCACCTGAATGCAGATGAGAAGGGCAGAGAGAACGAGATATCGAGACACACCCGGTCCGTTAATTTGTAATCCTCCAGCGTCTTCCAGACAACCTCGGCCATATTGTCGCCGGAGTGCTCGCCAATTAGTTCTTGAAAATCGATGAGGAGCTCCTCTGAGAAGGATTAGCAATTGGGAAAATTGAGACAGCGGTCACAATTACCTAGTTTACCATCGTTTGTCACGTAGTGCGCAACGATGGCGAGAAATGCGTAGCCGTTGGGAGAGGTCCAAGCGTCCAGTGAGATTGAAACCTTCCCCTGGAGCAACTAAGAAATCCATTAGCGCGCGAACCACTTCCGGGAACAAGACATACGGCAAAGAATTCACAGAGCTCTTTCTTGAGGTCTTCTCCCATTTGATCGACACGGCGTCGCACCGTGGTTGGAGATGGGATATTCAGGTGACCCGGGGAGTGATGTACATACTCAAGCAAGCGACGCAATTCCGGGCGCTCGACCTCTTGGAATGGCTGGTCACAAGCGACCATCCACTCGACCAGAAGCTGTTCGAAGGTTGCTTGATCCCACGGACCCTGGAATTGCGGGTCAGGATTTTTTGAACCAGGCAGATTGAATAACTCACCTCCACCTTCTCCTGTGCCCGTCCGAGCGACTCCCGGATTGACTGCTGACGTAGCTCGCCCGCAGTTGCGGTCTCGCCCAGGAACTCAAGCAGTTTCTGACGGTTGGGAAATTTCGTCTCCCCCTGCGCAACTTTAATTTCTTCCGGGGTGGGTGGTTTCCCAGCGCAATCCGGGGAGTTCAGGATCTCAAAAAACCGGTACATATCAGGCGCGTTGGACTTGAGGTGCCCAATCAGGCCTGTTCAACATCAGCGCCGAATTTGACTTGCGTAATGTGACTGACCGTGCAGACTGGAACGCATGGCCACGGTCATTCGGAGGACATCCTCCTGCTTCTTCCCATGACGACAACGGAAGAACCGGTCAGTTGGAAGCTCAATTGTCTCACCGTGGTCTGTGCCGGTGACCTCAATGAAGAACAGCCGGACGGGATTCTGCCGTCTTCCGCCAACGGGCGGCTGATTTAGCGTTGTTAGCGACAGTGGATCACACGTATCAATGGACAAGATACCTTGGTGGCCGCGGGAACCGCCGCGGCGGGCACTGGCGCGGAGGTCGAAATTTTAGCTTTTTTCGCTTTTGGTCGGCCGGGTCAGCGCCCCGCGCCGACTGGGATCGTCTTGGTGGGAAGCGCATCGGCGAGCTGCATGACGATCGTGAGTTGGATCAATCATATGAGAATAGAAACCGGAGACTTACCTCCTCGTTCGTGATTTTTGCCTCGGCATCACTGTCAGCGGAGTCCTCCTCATCGTCGGTTGGAAAGGAGGAGTCGGCGGCGTCGGAGGCGGTTTCTTTCTCCTTGCCCTTGACGGATTTCGCACCGCGCTTGCGTTTGTTGCCGGTGACGCGCTTGGGCTTCTTTGAACCCTGGTCCTCGTCGTCGGAATCGACGAGTGCCCCTGCTTGAAGCAGTGCCTGGTAAATGGCGCCCTTCCCCCGACTGGGGCGAACTGTTCGTTTGAAGTGTGAAAAAAAGCCTCAAAGGGGTTGAGGCGACATACCAGACACACCCGCAGGAACTGGTGCTGGCCCGGCGCCAGGATCCTGACCAAAGTCCATTTCATCTGCATTTTTTAGTGTGCCGTCGGCATTGAGCGCACCCTGCTCCCAGCCATGGTCGTTGACAACCACGCCGTCGGTGTTGACAGCGAGATCTCCTGCGACGTTGGGATTAGCACTAAGCCTCGTTCCGAGATTAATTACTCGTACTGTTTGCACCACCCAACACCTGAACCGGCATGACAAAGTGGCAGAAATTTGAGACGCCGAGGTCCGACATGGTTTCGTGGGACCGTAGCGGGCACATGAGACCCATGAGATAGAGAGGTCCTTGAAAGTTGTACAAAGAATGCCCGCGGCGACGCAGCGCTTTGCGAATATCTAAAATTGTTGTCGTCGAAGTTACGGCTGGGGGCGTGGTTAGAAAAGGTTCTAGGTAAAGTAGAACCTTCTCACTCAGGGCAATCGTGGTGGCTGCCGCGATATCGACGAAGACCGTGAACAGTCTTTTGGCGCTCTCTGCAGTTGAATGTGTCAGGTGCTTGACTGGATGACAACAAAATAATGACTTACTTTGCTCGGGGCGGGCTTTTCTATGAGACGTAGGGTTACTCGGCCCCCACACACGCTGTAGACGGTCGAGGCGCATGTGCGAGACGTGGTCTCGTCGAAAACTCCACGGGATTCGGAAAGTCTGATACTTGACCACATTGAGGGCATTTGGACGTCTCAGATAGACTAAAGTATCTCAGTACTTGATTCAAATGAGGAAGGAGCAATTGACTCACGCAGATAAGTGCAAAGGAGCGTCCAGTAGACATAGATTGATGATGCCAAAGTGACGGGGTCGACACCGCGTAGGGAAGCACTCGAAACGACAAGCAGTGAGTGCCAAGGCCGACCAGAGGTGCAGGAGATCGTGACGAAGCATAGCAGGGAACCGAGTAGAGGAACAAGAAAGATCAAGGTTGACAGGAAGAACATCAGAATTGAGCAAGTGGATGCGCCGACGGTGCGGGAGGTCGATTTTGCAAGGACACCGCGGGTCTCCCGACCCTTATGCGCTGAGCAGCAATCAAGATGAGTCCACCGAGATTTGAAAAAGAGGCAAGATAGAGCGTACCCTTTTTCACTCGCTCCCGAGCATATGGCGCCATTTCCGAGCAGATGACTGAGAGACTCGACCTGAATGCCCGAGTTATTATATAGACTATCGGCAAATGTGCTCCATGTTTCAGTGGCCAAATGGGTCCAGGGCATGGAGTTCTCCCAGATGGGCCCATCGGGCGATAGAGTGCCGAACTTGAATCCTCAGGTACAGACAAGCTCCAGTGAGCACAGAGCTCTCTAGTCAGGAAGAAGCAGAAGCATCATGATTGAGTGAAGATGTTTTATTTCTGGAGGGCGTCGTAGATGGAGAGAACCCAACGAGCACATTGAGCGGTTCTCAGGCTCCCGCGTCGCACGGGTAGGTGGCAAAAGTGACGGAGAGTCGGATGATGGCCGCGACACGTCACCGCTGATGCCGGCGAAAATCGTACCACTTTTGGTCGATTTACGGTCCGTATGGTACCGTAATTGACCGTAATTGACCGTAATTATACGGTTCAATTACGGTCTACGGTACCAACCGAACCGTAACCGTAAAGAGGCGGCCGGGAGGCCTTACAGACGGTACGGCTCGACCGTAAAACCGTAACCGTAAGACCGTAGATACGGTTACGGTGGGGATCCCTAACGCCTCCCAACGGTGCCGGCAATCCCGCGTCCACATGGCGCTGTCTTTGTGGTGCTTGGACGTCGGAGACGGGACAGGGCCCAAGACTTTCTAGGGGGCTAAGTTGTGGGAGTACTAAAACTAATGAGCTGATGCGTCATCGAAGACGACAGAGAGAAGCGGTGACAGAGACTAAATGGAGGAGAAAGGGTCAAAGCCAGGCACGAATCTACATGTCGCCCCGTGGCGGTCAGTGCCGCGTGCTAAAGTCGGCCTGAGATGCAATGTCTTGCCTCCCGCTCGGCGTGCCACATGTCGACCGTCCGTCCAACGTCCATTCGGTGCTAGATTGTTCACACCGAGCCGAGCAACGGGGAGAGGCCAGGTGCGTGCACGGGAACGGGGAGCAGGAGGGACACCTGGGTCGAAAGTTGCGTCATAGTATCCGCGCTCAATCCTACACAGCGCTCTCGATCCGACCCACACCTAAGTCGGGTGTCCGTACGCGACGATTCCACAGCCGGACGATCCGCACGTCGCCCCACGTGGCGAATGCGCTGCACAGCATTCGGCGTGCAGAGGCGCGCTGCGGCTACAGTCCGCGCAGATGGAGGCCGGAGACGAGGAGAACGGGAGCGGGAGATGACGAGTACATGGCTGGAATACTCAGGCCCGGAGTCGGAGGCAAGGAAACGCGGCGCACTTTCAAGTCGCCGTCGCACTCACACCGCCAGACTGTGCCACCGCGCCTGTACCTGTGCATGCCTCGCGAGTCACATCGAGCTCACGGCCTGTCGAACCGCGTATCCTACGCTCTCTTCGGTGACTGCTCGCGCCAATACTGCGCCAGGCAGCGGGTCCGTGTGGCCGATTTGTCTCAATGGCCGACTGGGTCGCGGACGAGGCACGACAACTTTAGTAGCATAGGTGTTCGTGAATGCCTATTGATGGCACCGAATGCCTATTGTTGAACCTAAATGCCTATCAACTCAGACGAATGCCTATTATGGGGTGAATGCCTATTTCCGTGAATGCCTACCAGTGTCCACCACTCATACCCGCCGCGTGTAAGGCCCCGTTGTGACTCTGTCACTCTTCGCGCCTGGGAGACAATTCAGGAGCGCGCATATTTGATGTTCAGCCTTGTACCGCCCATAGGGACAGAGTGGCCGCAAGTAACAATGTGTGTATTGTTTTGAACAGAGTATCTACATATGTACCTCACTCCAACTGCAGCTGACTCGGAACAGAAGAAAGTGGGGCACACAGTCAGCTACCGGCTCAAGCTGCGCTGCGACCTGTGGGACCGATGTTTCGCGTCCCCCCAATGTTGCGCGGCATGTATGTGGAATGTGTTGCACCATATGCGTGTACGCGTCGCATGGGACATGGTGCAAGACAGTACATGCGACCAATTCCCACCGTTGATCGGCAGACTTCTACGCATAAGGGGGAAGAAATGGGGTGAGAGGTTGCGAGGGAGGCAGGTGAGCAGAAACACACCGTCTCTGTCTGTTGGACGTAAGCGTAGCGGTCGCACCGCTGCGCACGTCGCGTCCATCTGCCCCGGATCTGCTTCACGCGGCGTGGGCACGTTCGCAGGAGGGTAGAAAGAAAGGAGGTTAGTAGAGAAGCCAGGGAGGCGAGATGAGCACCTGCCGCCCCATCTCGTGCGTGTGCGTTGCCTGCACAAACGACATCCTCCCCGTTCTCTCACACCAACAAAACCAGGGCAACTTTGGGGGCTTCTCGGGGGGTGGGAACATAGCACGGCGGTTTCGAGCGCGTCGATGTGGGTATCCGTCCAGCGCAAACGGCGGGGTGGTGGTTGGGTCGTGGTGAGGGAAAGAGCAGCAAGCGTGACTGGTCACGGTGACCTCACTTCAACACAGCCTCAATGATACGCGACAGCATTTAACCAGGCTTGTGCATCCGACTCATCCAGAGAATAGGCATTCACGAGACGATAGGCATTGACATCCGGAATAGGTGTTCAATGCCATCAGTAGGCATTCACGAATGCCTATGCTACTAAACTTGTATGTACTCGTCGCGGACTGCATCTGGAAATGCCTTTTGAACACATAGAGACCGGGCCGTGCGATAGATCGCCGGTTACGACATAGTGACCGGTAGAGCCGAGGCATCTCTGTAGAGCGCCATAGACACCCTTGCTCTATTGTGAACCCGGGGTCAATCCCGGGCTCCCTCCTCTTCATCGTCACACATAGAGCTGCTACCCCATGTGTCTTGTCAGGTTCCTGGCGACCTATAAAACATGGCCAAGTCCCGACTCTGACAACCGCATCTTTCCCCTCACTCCCATCTTTCCCGCGACTTGCCCGCGACTATCTCCTCCTCTAGGCCTCAAGTCTGCTCTGCCCAAGTCCTGTCTTCAAGTCCTCCATGTTGTCAAGAATCATTCAAGACCTCATTCAAGACTTAAGCTCTACCTCGCTGTTGCTGTTATTAACTCGCTGCCTATTGGGTGATTTGCAAGAACGATGTCACCGGTGCTCTGGAGCTGGCATTCTGTCTTGACTCTTGACTCTCTACCGGGCTTCCACATTTTATGTTGTTAATATTCTCTCTTGCATGCTACATACTATTCTCTACTCTTGTAAAGTCACGGGCGAGGCAATAGAAACATTTCCGTCGCATTGAACATCCCACGTGACATTGTGCCTGAATATCCATCTGATATATGTGCAAAGCGACATCATGCGAGCTGTTTAGCCGAACTCGGGTATCTACATAGCTCTATGGCGCTCTATGGCTCTATGACTCTACGGCTCTATCGATCTACAAGCCTCTCTGATAGTCTCTGATAGCAGGGGGCCACTCTATGATAGAGGGTACATGCCTATGTGCCTACTACTCTATGGGGCTCTCTGTAGTACCATGTAGGCATGGGGTGATTCCCAGATGCTGGTGAAGCTTTCAAATTTCAAGAGTTGTCAGTGGGCGAGGTGGCAGCCGTTCATGTTGGAGAGAGTACTGGCTAGAATCGATGTTAGTGGAGCTGGTATGTCAGGAAAGGGGGCGGCCTGAGCGGCGGAGGTGGGTGCGGGCCCGGGGAACAGCCCCATCGCCAGCCCGCGGCCAGCGAGGTCGTTGATTTTGCGGGCCAATGCAGGCGAGAAGAGTGGCCTGCACGCGATGGGCCT
This sequence comes from Mycena sp. CBHHK59/15, assembly GCA_029204085.1. Lineage (NCBI taxonomy): Eukaryota > Fungi > Basidiomycota > Agaricomycetes > Agaricales > Mycenaceae > Mycena > Mycena sp. CBHHK59/15. The sequence goes on from JARGXW010000805.1 coordinate 44,322, forward strand.
TGACGAGCTGCAATGAGGGACGGAGCGAAGCTCAACACTCAGGGCACAGCAAAGATTAGTCAGCAGGGCACTCTGCCCGGCCCTATAGTCACTTTCGATTTTTTTGCCTCCGTGTGCCACCCCGACAGGTGCGCAAAGTTTGTGTGATGTGGCACATTAGAGCACAGGCCAAATTATGTAGCCCTCCAAATTTCTGCAATCAGCCATCCAATTTTCGTTCCCACACCAAAATGGCCAGTGACTGATGTGACCCAGCCGGTTTACTGGACTCATTTCAAGACTGGAAGTTTATAAAATGGGCTGAAAATTTGGTGTTGTGCCTGAGAATACATACATAAGAGAACTTGCGTAAAAAATCACGTCTCAGAAGACATTTTTGGCATCCTCTGCATACCGTTTCGGCTTCTTCCGGCCACTATTCCCATATCGGGTGTCACAATATTTCTGCCATCACCCATCATATTTTCGTTCGAAAACGTCGTTTCGGCGCTGCAAATACGTTCTATTGATGGCACAAAGGCGGCACATGTGCCACCTTTGATCTTTATGTGCCCCTTGTCATGTGTGTGTGTGTGTCGGGTCTCGTCGATCCCGGTTAAAGAACGGTTAATATATGCGAATCTGTTCGGGTGGTGGCTACCCCCCAAACAGATTTTCACAGACCCAGCAACCCATTTTGGGCAGTTATGATGAGACTCTCCGACTGCCTCTCGAGGCTTGTGTGTCCCTAATGGGTTCTGAATTTATTCCAAACCCTGTAACACTCATCGGAGTTGCTCTGAGCCCTCAAAACAGGATATACGCCAAATATTACTTTTATTTTCTTATGGACACACAGGTCCAATGTAGATATCTGGCACAATGATCCCATCACTGGCCCTTCAAGCAAGCTCAGAATTCGCGTAGGACTATTCTATCGGTATGGAAAGTGACCCAGTCTGACAAAGTCTGCGGATAAAATACACCATAAGGAAATAAAGCATACCTAGTAATTTTACTTCACCCGCCCCAAGATCTCACCGACCGCCTCCTCCAAAAACAGGACATCGTCGTGCCCCATCTCAGGCACCTCCGTCCACGCGCCCTCCTCTCGCAGAAAGCCCAGGTCCTCCAGCACGCCCTTCAGCCACAACCGCCCCTTGCTGGGAACCATCCCATCCGCCGCCCCGTAGCACACGCGGATCCCCAGCGTGTCGTCCGGGTACATCTCCGCCATGCGCGCAAACGCGCCGCGCAGCACCTCCGCGTCGTCGCGCCCCTCCCCGAGCCCCCACACGCCGTCACGCCCCCCGTGCAGGCAGAGCAGCGCCTCCTGCCCGATCGCCACGCGCGACTCGCGCATCGCGTGGCGCATGATCGCCGCGCGGCATGTGGCGCCCGCATGGCGGTGCACATACCCGCGCTTGTGGGGCGGCTTGAGCTGCTCCTTGGCGTCCTCGTCGTCCGTTTTGTCGAGGGACAGCAGCCCGGAGCTCCAGCTGACCGCTCGCTGGAGGGGCGGGACGGCGGCGAGCAGCGTGCCGAGGGAGTTGGGGAGCGGCGCGGGGAGGGCGGTGGCGAGGCGCAGCGCGACGGAGCAGCTGATGCTCGGCGGCACGAACGGGCCGCTGAGGGTCCAGTTCGTCACGGTGAACGTCGGCGGGAGGTGCAGGAGGGTGTACAGGGCGTAGAAGAGCCCGTTGGAGTGCGAGAGGACGGCAAAGAGCGTGATCTGCAGATGTGCGAGGATCGCGACGAGGGCGGCGTGCGTCCAGCGCGTGCGGTCCTCGAGCGCAATGGGGGTGGTGAGGGCGGAACCGCCGGCGCCGGGCCTGTCGACGGTGAGGATCTGGACGTGGTGCTCGCGCGCGATGCCTTCGATCATAGCGACGACGAGGCGGTGGCCGCCAAGGCCGTTGAAGAAGACGAGCGTCGGCCATGCGGCGTCAGGTGGTGTCTCTGTCAGGGCATATGTCACAGTAAATACGGCTCCAGGCTGCGTGCCGGGTATCTCGAATTCAAGGGTATTGTTGAAGCGCGGGAGGGCGAGATACTCTGTGGGGTCTGCATCGAGTCCGGAAGGAACCTGGGGTGCAACCATGCGGGGTGATTATCGATGATCGTTGTTACTGCGCTATGCAAGCTTTATAGCTCAGGCTGGCCACCGGCAATGCTGCGGGATTTTGATGGGATCATCGTGCGTGTCCCGGTTTGGATGCCCTGCCAAATTGTCAGTCTCGATGGATGCACCTGGTATAAAATCAACCAGCAATAGAGCATATTCGCAGCCCCCAAAAACGCCCAGATCACAAAAGTTAACAAAAATTGATGGGCTGATAGCGAAAATTTGGTGACACCCAAAATGGAAATTGTTGACCGGAAGAGACCGATAACCATACACCAAAAATGCAACACACATCCTCCCATACCCATTTTTTTTTCACATACGCACAGGGAATGTACCATACATGCTCGCCAGGCTTCAAGTGAGTTTTTCCGCCTTGGGAATGGACTTTGGACTTGAATTGAGCTGAGCAAACGGCCGCTCGGTCACATCAGTCACTGGCCTCGGCTAAAAATGATGAGTGATAACGGAAATTTGGCTGTCGTTTTTTGGGGGTTGCGAATATGCTCTAATGCTACTGCATAACTTTTTGGACCACAAATGCTTATGATTCATTCTACGTGTATTGTCCAGAACAGATTTTTTAGACCTAAGCTGCAGCTCAAACTTAGAAATACAAGCGCCCCTATTGAGTTGAATTCTGACAAACCTTTCTGGAGAATACATGTAGAATCGGTTAAAATAATATTTGGGCCTGTTTCTGGGTCCATATCGAGTCCGTGGGAGGTGCATTTGGATCAGTGGCAAAGGGACTGAAAGCCTGAACAAACAAAGGCAGATTGGCTGTTTCGACGTGAAGGCAAAGTTCCTGTAGCTCAAGAAAAGACCGCAGAGTTCATTTCAAGTATGTAAGCATAAGTCTGGTACTTGGTAGCCACAGTGGTCCAACCAAGGCCCAACAGGATAAGAATTAGCCTGAGAGGCAGTTCTAACATCTGGAAACACCTTTTCACCGGATAGACATGCGGTGTCTCTGGGAGACGCAATAGACACATAGACTCGGATAGACCACAGGAGATGCAATCAACTTTGGTGTCAACGTCGCTTAGCCTCGCTTACCGGCAATCCCGATGGCGCACGTCCGCCTGTCACAATGTTGACATACCGAGGTGTCCAGAATAGATTTGGACTCGCAAAACTCGTGAAGTCCGCTCGAGCTCGAGTTGGGGTGGTAATAAAATTGCAGAGAGTTAAATACAGTTGCATTGGTCAAGTTTTACCATACAAAAGGTATGAGTGTCCAAGTGAGGATTGAAATAAAAGGAAGGACACAGCTCCGTGACCGCCTCCGTCATCCACCTACGGTCTGTCGGGCCAATCCCACTGCGAGGAGTAAGAAAACAATTGCGGGCGATGCGGTCGAGATCAATGAGTTCAGTGTAGGGGCGCTGCTGCCGAGTTGAGTGACGCACAACAAACAAATCACTGCCTGCCTCTGGCCGCGAGAACGGTGTGAACCATTCGACATATGCTAGAGGTTTTGCTGTGTTGAAGGGGGCGGGATAATATGCGGGGAATTTGAAAAGAACCCGAACCTGAGCAACTCGAAGGCCCTCAAGGCCGGTGCCGTCGGTAGTAGAATTGGGCTCGCCGGTACGGATGAGCACGAAATCTTGATACACCCGCTCTCCAGTCTTGCGAGTGCCCTCGACAGCGGCTACAGGTGGCGATGCGTGGACAATGTTCCGCAATTTAGCGTCGCTAACTTGTTGAATGGAGGGTAAGGTGAGGGTGATGCGCTTGAAGAGGTCGAAGCGGTCGAATGGTTGGGGCATAAAAGTCACAGGGGCAGCGTGTTTCCAGAGGTAGGTTGCAACGGTGGGGAGGAATTGAACAGCGTTGATACAGGCTGTACCAGCAGCCATAATCGAAGAGAGAGAGATATTCCGCAGCTCGGCTGGGTGAGCTTTTGCGATTTTGTAGGTTACGGCGGCGGCAGGAGTAGCGGTGGCAGGGAGAGCGGCAGGGATGACAGGCGGGGGAGGAGCAGCGACTCGGGTGATCTCCGCGGACTCGGCAGTCGGGGCAGCGACAGTGGTGGGAGGTATCGTCGAATGGGGCTGCAGTTTAAGGTCGTGCTTGCACCAATCGAGATACGCCGTGAACCTGTCGACGGCTTCCTGTCTCTGCAACCACACGGTCATCTGTGCAATGTAGTCCTTCTTGTTGCTCGCCCGATAGCCCGCCTTGGCGTAATCAATGTGCAAACGCTCCGGGGCCTCGGTATTGAATCCATCGGCGCTGCCGAAAAGGCGAATCATCGGTGTGTAATGCTCCATTGAATGGATCTTAGGAATGTTAAAATGACCTTGGTTTCACGCTCCAAGGTCCAGAAAAATTTGCTTGTTCTCGTGAAAGGTGTCGAGCGCAGCGTCGAGAGTGGCGAGGGATGTGGTGGTATGTGATTCGAGAGAGGCGAGGTGGATGAAGTCGATGACGGCAGTGGCGGTTTTGATAACGGCAGGGTTCGTGTGGCCGGCCATGAGGCCGGCAAACACCTTCTCCATCTCTTTATACTCGCCACCGGTCCATTGGGACACCATCGATATCCCGTTCTTGAAGTGTTGCATGTCAACGTGTGCTGGCATGGATTTGAATCTGGTGTCCATCTCCTTCTCCCCGATGACTGCTGTGCACCAGGACACCAAATGGTCCTTGAACGCGCCTTTATGGAGCTGGTGCAAGATGTCCGGCGTGAAGGCCTCGAAGATGTCGGTGTGGGGAAGCCCAGCCCAGAATGGCTGAACTGGGCGCAGCCCGAGATTGGCGCCGATCTCCTCCTTGAAATTTGGGTTCTTGTGTTCTGCATCGTAGCGGCTGATGTAGTCCAAAGTCTCATCCATGTTGCGCTTGGGGTGTGGTGCATGGTCGCCACGCTCCTTCGGCAGGACCTTGCAGATCGGGCACCGGTTTTCCATGCAGCAAGCAACGAGACATTACTCGGGATAGTCCGCGATGTACGCGGCCAGAATGGGGTGAACATGGCGAAGCAAGCCATCTGTGCACGTCATCTATTGATTCTCTTGATCTCAAACCACCACCATCAATTTGGGTGGCACTCGCAACTTCCCTCGCTTCCACCCAAGTCACATCCTCCGTGGCCTTCTGGGCCTCAGATCTCTCTCAGCCCCTCCTGTGAGCAGGAACTGGGATCGAAACGGATGCAGGATAGTGGGGGAGTGTTGCCGCTCTTTGTGCCACTCATCACGTACACCAAACCCAAGTTCACGAGCCTTTGACGCAGTTGTCCTGCGTCTGAGGCCCACCCTACTCAAGACTCGGCCACCAGGCCCGGCGTGTTCCACTATGCATATGCAATCCTCTACCATCCATGCCACCCATGCCATCCTCTTTTCTTTCATCTTCGGGACCATTTTTCGTCCCTTTCGGCACATCCGAGCGGAACATGCCACCACACACCCCCCCAATTTCAACAACCGGTAATCCTCATGATCCCTGCACACATGCACCACGATCTCATTGCTTTCCGCCCACCCTTGTCTGCATGGGCACTTTTGTACTCACTATCCTCGGTTTCGGGAGACGCGAGGAAGTCCACTACACTACCAACATACATGCATTTGAGGACCTATTTTGTATGGGCACTTTTGTACTCACTATCCTCGGTTTTGGGAGAGACGTGGGGAAGTCTACTACACTACCAACATACGTACATTGTAGGATAGGATCGCAAAGTAGCCACATAGGCCGTAAACGGCCTGAGCGCTACTATAAATATACGGATTTCATCATCATTTCATCATGTGCACGTCATCTTGACGCCGTTGGTGCCCGCCTCCGCGAGGGACTTCATTATCAGACCCATGCAGTAGTGGAAAAGGCGGTATTTCGCCACCAAACGAGTCGCGTCGCTGAAACAGTCCAGTTTCGGGGTGGGAAGGTAACCGAGGAGAATTGTCGCATGGGACAAGGCCTTGCACCAAGTATCTTTCGCAATGTTACCGATGGTGAGATATACTGGCCACGCTGTCTTGTCCCCTCTCTGCTGACTGAGGCGGGTTTTGTCGGAGGACAGAATTATTGGCGCGCACGTCGAGCCGTTGGGAAGTCGTGTCTGATTATAGCAGCACCGGTTAGTCTTCGACATCAGGATCATATTCGATTTCTCACCTGCATCTTCCACCACCAGCTTGCAGACGACATCTCGCTGATTAACTCCTCCTTCCCGTCTGCATCGATGAACAGCCATGTCAGCGCATAATCCATCACGGCTTTGAAAGCTGGATTCCCTATCAACTCCTTCACGCACTCGACAGGATCGTGGAACCAAAGCTCTGCAGTTTCACCATGCATTGCCCCGTCATCGTCCAAAACATCGCCCGTAAGTGGGATGTGCTTGACGCTCCAAGGCGCGCCAATGGGCAGACTATCAATTGTTTCTAGGAAAGTCCTCTTCTTGTCGAAGGAAGGTTGGACGCGATCCGTGATCTGAAAACTTGGTAAGGTCTGACCTCTAAACTCGGAGCGTAACTCACAATCGGTAACTTCAAGAACGCCTCCGTCTGATTGTGGCCGACATTCTTTATCAACCACTTCGCCAGCTCCCACTCCTCCTCATCCGCAAATGGTCCCAAAACCTCGCAACCAGTCAGAACTTGGTCATCCCGAATGCGCTCAAACACAGTCTTGGAGGGTCCGTAACTCGCTCCTGGCTTCCTCGCTTCATCAAAGCAGTCTTCAAACGGCTCATCGTCCTCTTCAGTTCCAGGTACAGCCGGAAGTACCGCTGGCGGCGCGGGATCTTGCGCATCAATATCGAGCATGTCGTAATGTGAGGGCGCAAGTGCTGGTTCTGGCGTGTCAACATCCATGAAGTCATCGGGGATTGATGCGTTGCCAGCGCCTAGATCGGGGCCAGCGGGTGGAGAAGGTGAGCGGGAATGCCGCCGCCCCCGATGGCGGAGTAAAAGTTTTTTCTGAATATAGTCGTCGCGTTTTTTTTTACAGGCCAGTGCGTGAGCTTGGTGTCGAATGCACAGGGTTTCATCGGTGAATGCGACTTTGCAGTACGGGCATTTGACAGCGGGCATAGTGAGTGGATAAAACATGAATCTCTGCGGTTACTAAAAAATATGGTGCAGCACGACCCCCCTATGTAGGGTCCGCTTTGATGGTATCCATTAATATGAGAAGTGCAGGCACCATCTTTTTAGCACCACCTTTTTTCTTTCCGCCCCCATTTGTTTCATTTCGTCCCCCTTCAAGTTTGCTTGCTCCTCTCTCGTTCCTTCCCCAACCGCCTTCCTGCATCCAGCATGTCGACGGAGGACTTTGCCTTCAATAATCAGGACTCAGTCAGTACCACGGCGGGCCGTGGACTTCGAAACCGCGCCCCAATGGCGGGTATCGAGCAATACAGTAAGTTTCAAAGTTTACCTCCAGAGCCAGCATAGCTTGATTATACCTTCTACTAGATGCGAACGAAGCCAAAAAAGCGCTGAGCCGTGCTCAGCGCAAACCCCGTGTTCCCCAGACCACTGCTAGTGCAGGCTTGAGATCCGTGGGCACAGGCCATGCCGGTCATCCCTCTGCTTCTACATCCTCATCCCCTGCTTCTGTCTTTGCCCCCGAGGCTGGTCCTCAGTCCTCCAATTCCATGCAGCCACATGCTTATCCGCTCACTCCCGACCAATCTCTTTATACATACCCACAACAGGACCAATACTACCCCCAATACGGCAGCCCCAATTGTTTTCACCCCAACACCGTTCACCCGCCGACGCAGATGCCTCAATGGGACCATAGATTGAACAGCCAACTCTTTTCGTTTGGAGATCGTGGGTGGCGCGCCGCATCTCTGCATTTACTAGCTAACTTGCCTTCGTCACTGCAGCGGCTCCCGCATCCACAAATCCGGCTCCACGATTCAATGACCAAGCCTTTCAGCAATTCAATCCCGAGGAGGAAGACGAGCAATTCGGCGCGGACTCCGATTTCCCGAACACGAGCAGCCTTCTTCCTGCACCAGCACCGGCTCTGCTGCCTGTCCAGCCTGCGGTAAGTCTGCATCTCTACTCTCTACAGTCAGTCACGATCTCATCAATACTTTAAGGTCACAGCGCTCGCGCAGCCGGCTCCCCAAGCGCCCGTGGCCCAAACCCAGCTGAATACCCCCCCGAATGTCCGCGTCTTCCCACAAGATACACCGAACGTATGTTTCTTTTTTGCTGCGAGACTAAATACCTCTAACCTGTGTCAGATGTCCTCCATCTCTGTTACCGTGCCGCCACGAGCCCGCCCTCTCGTACGTCGGGTGCACCCTGCTGCCGCTGCTGCGGCTTCATCGGATCCTCCCAGCTCCGAATCACCACAGACTCAGACAAGCTCGGCCCGCCCCCTCATCCACCGAACGAACATCTTCGGTCCGGGACTCCACGACGATCGCCAGCGCCCCCGACAAGCTGTGCTGCCCCTCAGCGAAGCAACAAACATTGTGACACGGCAGGTTGGTGTCCTCATTGCTCATGTGTTCCTTTCTTACTGATTTGATCGGCTCCAGCGTCTGTCTGCAGACGAAGAGGATCTTCCTGTCAAGAAGAAGCGCCGCAAGGAACACGCGGCTCGTAGCATCAAAAATGTCGATGCTACCCGTGTCTCTATAATCGAGGCGGGTTTCCACTACATCCGCTTGATGGTCCAGACCGACGAGGAGAAGACCTTGGTCAATCAGCGCCCAGATATCGCCGTGTTCGGTCAAGACGCGTTCGACTATGCTGTGGCGAAGCTCGGGTTAGAGCCGGATGACTATGAACCCGTTACAGTGATGGAGCAGGACCTGGTGCATCGTCTTTGTACTCATGCTTGCTCCCCTAACACAGTTGTAGTTCCGTGAACGCGTCTACAGGACACGCGGCGAATGGAAAGTGGTCGGCCGCGAAGTGGTCCGAAGCGTCGACGGGTACGACCTCCGTGGATGTTCTGGCAACGCAACAAAAGCGCAGCAGGACGCCGTCGCTGCTCATAACCGTGCGCAAGTGGCGATGCTTCTGGATAAGTCGGCTTTTGTTTTCACGGTGTGTCTTCGTTTCCAGTTTTTTTTTCCCGTACTGACCATCCCATGTCCAGGACCCCAGCGACCGCACCACGAAGGGAACCATGTACCAGCACCCCAGTATCCTAGAGACAATCAAGCGAGCCGTCTTTTCCGGTATCCTTTCCGATGGGATGCAGTACCCTGACTTCTTCGACGACATGCTCCCGAGCCAGCACACTCTAGAGGATGATACGCAACCCCGTCACAAGCCTACGATGTCGTTGGTGGTCGTGACACTCGCTATTCAAGCGGTGTGTTTCCCTTTTGTGCGTTAACACCCCCGTCGTTGACGCCTCCATATAGCTGCGGGCCGCGATCATGGAATTTTCCAGCGGCCATTTCGTGAGCAAGACCTTTGGGCGCCCGATATTTAAGCCGCTCTTCGACGCGGAGCTCAAGACTCTCCGAAACTGGCAGACGTACACCTCAAATCCGACGACAATTCAGGGCGATGGACCCGCTCGGACCTTACCGCCATCCTACCTCGCTCGGACTTTCCAGGAACAGCTCATTTCGCAGGCGCGGTACGTGAACCTCCATGTCTGCTTTCTCCTGATACTCACCAGCAAACTCTTCAGTTACGCAGTCCTCAAGGATATTGTCGTCCCCGTCATCTCAGCAGTTGGGATGGAGGAGTCCGACTTTGCTTTGAATCAGTAGGTGCATGCAAGCCGCTGCGAAGCGGGGCGGGTTTTAACGGTGTATATGATCCTACAATGTTCCATAGTAGTACGCCCGCCAATTGATTTTATGACCCGCCGCCTACTGTCCGCATTGAGACGTCTTGCCATAAGATCTATTTTGAGCCGCTGTCCGCATTGGGACGCTATCCCGGACGATTGATACCGTTGAATGCTCCACGCAGAGCACTGATGCTGATCATCTATGTGTCTATGTGTCTACGGTGCGTCTATGGTGGTCTCGGATAGACAGGGGGCAGTCTATGGACCTATTGAGTCTATAACGTCTCCCATAGAGCCCCATAGACATCTGGTATTTTCCAGATGAATAGCCCGATCACGCTTAGTCAGCGCACGATTTTTGAACCACACTTGCTAGTGGCCACTAATAATTAGCTGCCATTCGCGACACTTCGGATCCTAGCCCTTGTCACTTGTGTACTTATGGAAAACAGATCACATGATATACACATGGTCTGTTTCCTTCTGCAGAGTACAACGAATAGACAAGTTGTCTCTCACAGAGTTTCGATCTACCTGATGCTTAGGCAGAAAGCTGAGAAGGTAAGAGGAACTGAAATTATCTGGTTTCATATTTCAAAAAACATCATAGTCATGTTGATGCAAGTATCCAATAAATGTGGATAATTCTGTAAAATGAGTAATTGTACAAGTTCTTCGGCAACTAAAAGACAGTCTCAAGGGGTAAACTCAACAGTAAACTCCTAGTATCTCGATGGTAGTGAACAACAAGGGACCTTTTCAAATGGCATGGAGGCATTATTTAAAACAATGAAAGCAGAAAGAAAAGGCACAGATGTACTAGGGCACAGACGATTCAGGGAGGAAAAAAAAGCCACTAAATGGCCTACACATAGAATCAAACACAAACCAGACAAAAAAATCTTTACTGAAGAAGTACTCCAGCATTCCACAGATACATAGGAAGGAATTGGATGCAATATAACAGGGAGTGAAAGAAAGGTCACATGATCTATTTTTCGTCTGCTGCCCCTCAGCGGCCCCTGTTGGTCAATGGATGGTGCAGCACAGAAAGGTTTGGCACATCCAGTTCTGGGGCATGGAAACGGCCAAAGGTGAGCGGTGACGTGGGCGGGGGAAGGATTCAAGGAACATGAAAGAAGTGCAAAGACATCACGTGGTCATGTTCAAGCCAACAAACCCAAAACCACCAATGCCAGTCACCAAATTTGGTAACTGTCAGATCTTGCCTCTTGCATTCCTGTCTCTTTCCACACCTTTTTGCAGGCCCTTAGGTCCCACTTCCAGGTATGTGTCATACCCTAAGTTTAGTGTGTTTCTGACCTATTCTAGGTGTATCTCCGCGTTAGGGACGACAGAATGGCAGCAACGGTTAGGTGGTGCACCATCAAACACATGATGGCTACAATTGACATGACTACGGAAGATTGCTCATGGCACTCCTTGGGGTGTTATGACCGGACTAACGGCTATGTTGCATATGGTGTGTTTTCCTGTCTCTCAGCTAATTCACGGTCCCTGTCTCTCTCTCTCCGGACATAACTCCCAAATAGAATCTGGTCCTGGATATTCTGCTCCTCCAATTTCCCTGGGCCTCTACGCTTCCCTGTTGGGCGCAAAAAGTGTTGTTCTCAAACCATGAAGCAGCTGCCTCAGTCACACACCAAGCAGATTTCAGGGGCAGTGGTGCTTTATAATGTCATTGGTAACTATGGCTCCATCTGTAATGAGGTGTGTGGGCTTGGCTCGCCGAATCTCAGGCACTCACGAATATTTTGCTTTGCCCCTGTATTTCACATTCCCTTCCCTCATCTCCCTTCGTAACCTTTTACCTGGGGAGCTACTCTAATCTATACCTCCAATTATTTTCCCAAATTCTGGTGCTTAAAACCCTTCGATTTGCACCAAACCGCATACCGCTCACACACATGCAAAATAAACCATGTCTGCATTCGGACACCTCAGATCCTGAGTGCGCCGCTTCTGTAACCATCAATATTTCTTTCGGACACTTTTGTCTGTCCCCACCAAACGTTATCGGCTGCCCACACCAGCTGACACTTGGTTTTTGCGCTTGCTGCTTTTTTCAGACCCATTTTCTGGGGCCTGTATCCAAGTGCCAGTGGTGCCCGATTCCGACGGAGCCTGAAGGTATGCGCATCTATTCTTGCTCATTGCTCTTGTGGAGATTGAATCCCACTTTGTAGGCTATAAGAACCCGTCGAGATCTGACATATTCTTTACAGTTTCCTCTCTTCCCCCTCCTCTTATACCAGTAGCGCTCTCCTCGCACCCCCGTCTTCAATCTATAGTTTTACTGATTCCTTACTTAATTACATCTAATCTTCGACGCTCCAGTCCCAGGCACGATGCTGCACTTAGTATGCGGTAGTTCTTGAACATTTTGGCATGTTAGACACTGGATTGACTGAGAAACGGCCCACGGTACGTCCTTATGCTATAGTTCCCCCAAAATTACTGACCTCTTTAATTTTCGTCTCAAGTCCATCCAACTTGGTCAACTATCATGTTCAATGACTCAAAAATGACTCAATTAATCCATAATTAATGTTTAAGCATGTTCAGATGCGAATTGACTTGGTGCCAACTGAGGTAAGTCTTATTTTTTCACCCATTTCACTTTTACTTACTCTTGAATTTTAGTCTTAATGTTCCAGCCCCAGGTACAATGCCACACTTTAAATTCAATTGTTCTCCAACGTTTGGCCATGTTACAATCGGGATTCACTGTGTCCCGACTCCCAGTCGATCCTTGCTGTCTGTTGCTTCAAATTTACTGACCTCTTGGATTTTCGTCTTAGATCCGTTCAACTTATCGAAACTTCGAGTTGATTCAGTCGTTAACACTTCAATGCATCTCTATAGACCATCTGAGTGCCTTCGGATGTGAACTGACTTGGGAATGGTCTTGTACGCTGGAATTTTTCGCCTTTTACTGCCTTTCTTAAATTTGATTTAGGCTCCCTTAAATCGGCAAGCTATCGACCAGCATCACTCATTTTCATCCACTTGTATCAAATGTTTTAGGGTGTTCGGCCCCCGATTGACTTGATACTGACTGGAGTAGGTATGAATTTATTGCCTTGTACTGATATGTGAATTTTCGTTTACAGCTCTTTGCGGAACTTAGGGCATGGCTGATTTTTTTTCCTTTTTGAGCTGTTTTTGATCATTTCAGCCAGAACAGCTGTTCTGACCTCAATTCTCAGTGTACGTTTCTGAAAACTATATGAGCAGAATCACATGACAATTCTGCAGGGCATCACATCCTCAGAATCTTTCCATACTGCCGGTAGTAATTATATTATATTATTTTGCGTGTTTGGCGGAGATCATCTCTTGTGTCGTGATTTGAAGGTTGTGTGGGATGTTGTATGGCTGTAAAAACACTTATTTGGATGGCGGAGGGCACATCGTCCTCGTAATTGAGGTATGGCACCCAGAGCGTGTGAACAGTGGACTTGAAGCTGTGAAATATTCCTACAGTTTAGGCCTTATATCTGTGTGCTCTATCTTCCAACGAGTGAACCAATTATCAATATTCTGACTTTGAAGTGTTTTCGAGAGATTACATGCCTCAGATCAGCTCTGTACATCCCCGTCCGGCGACGCGACACGTCCCAATGTGATCACAAGCGCGGTCACGTGCCCGAAATCGTTGTGATCGAGTCGTCTCGCAGTGCTGTACAGGGAGTAAAAGAGCAAATCCGAGCCATGGGACTCCTCCAGGACACTCCATAGAATGACAATGGGTAGTTTCTCAGCTCATTCAATCATAAATCACACAAATACACAGAGCCTGAGCTGTAACTATATTCTGCTTGTTCAAGTCCACTGTTCACGTGCTCTGGGTGCCATACCTCAATTACGAGGACGATGTGCCCTCCGCCATCCAAATAAGTGTTTTTACAGCCATACAACATCCCACACAACCTTCAAATCACGACACAAGAGATGATCTCCGCCAAACACGCAAAATAATATAATATAATTACTACCGGTGGTATGGAAAGATTCTGAGGATGTGATGCCCTGTGGAATTGTCATGTGATTCTGCTCATATAGTTTTCAGAAACGTACGCTGAGAATTGAGGTCAGAACAGCTGTTCTGGCTGAAATGATCAAAAACAGCTCAAAAAGGAAAAAGAAATCGGCCGCGCCCTAAGTTCCGCAAAGAGCTGTAAATAGGCTTCGATTCTTCATGCTTATTGTCAGATAAGTCTGAGACCACAATTAGGCGTGTTTGTTCAGCGTCTGAGCGAGTTATATCCCGGAGTGACTGCACCCCAACTCGCTGTAGGTCCTCACTTGTATTTCGGTTCAAAGTTACTGGCTTTCTTAGTTTTCGTCCCAGGCTCCTTCAATTCTTCAGGCTATCACGTAGAACGATTTCTTACCTCCTCAATACAATTTTATTGAACTTTAAGAAGCTTAACTCGCGGACGGACTTGCCAATGGATTTGGCAAGTCCGAGTTTATTGCCTTTAACGTATGAATATTCATTCGTTCAAGGCTTCATTTCGTCGTAATTATGACTATATATGACTGAGGGTTCAATCTTGCGTGTTTTTCGAGCGTCTTGGAGTGCGAGACCCCGGATTGACTTCATCTCAGCTCGCAGGTGGTCCTTGTTTGTCTTTTGTTTCAAAGTCACTGACCTCTTCAATTTTCGTCTCAGGCTCTCTTAACTCTTCGAGCTATCGATTTGAATCACTCGTTTGATTACAGTACACGGTTATGGAAC
>JARGXW010000806.1:0-58873 GCA_029204085.1 Mycena sp. CBHHK59/15
TTGAGATCTACCCTGAGCACCACCCAATCCCTCTCATCTTACCGAGAGTGGACCTAGGTCTTGACTGTGACATAATAAAAGGTTACCCCTCATACCCTCGTACCGCCACTTCCGACCTCCTTTCCCTTTCTCCCCACCTACCCACTCTACTCTTTACCCTTTCTGCCATTGCGGCAGCCTCTTACCCGAAGACCCATACTCCTACCAACACCTCATGTCATCCACACCGACGTTAAAGAATTGCAGCGCCCATCTTGTGCGGTTCACTCGAACAGACGACACTGTGCTAAGGGAAACATTGAGCCCGTCCCTGCACCATAGTAGTCAAAGGAGCACTAATCCTCGGAGAGGGCTATCTTGCAGCCGCGGGGGGAGTCGTAGAAGACCCCGGACTGTTCTGTCAGCAAAAGACCGCCTTGACCTCACCACCTGCCCTTGTGGCATACTGAACCCCTGCCCAGCTTAACGCCGCGATTCCTACCAACCCGTCTTACCGCGTCCCCCTATCCGACTCCGAAGACGAGTCCGAGCTATTCCACTCGGCCGTTTCTCAAAGACCCCCAACCGGCCCGCTTCCCCCCAACCTCCCTCCATTGGCATTCCTGTCGATATCCCGAAGAACCAGTCACCCACCTCCTCCTCACCGCGCAGTATTAGCGCCCTGACCCACGAAGCTCATCGCAGCCGTGTCCCCACCTTCACCCCTGAAACCCCTTTCACCCGCGCCGATTAAAATGTCGTGCCCCCAGACCCCTGCTCACCCAATGGAGGAGGAAGCCCCTCCCCAGACCCATATGTTCCAGTCCCCGTTCCGGGATGGAACGGAGAAGAACAACCCTCACACTCAGGATCCTCACGGATCTCTTACGCAAAGACCCGCCGATGTTCGACGGGAACGACAAAGCCAAGTTTGAAACTTGGTGCGACACCCTGGACAAGTATGTCTGGGCCTACGCCTCGGAGTTTAACACCGAGAAGAAGAAACTTGCCTTCACGGTGTCCTTATTGGGCTGAGAAGACGGAGCCAGGTGTCCGGCGTCCAACTGGGCACGGAACTGGAAGAAGAAGGCTCGAAGGCAGGATGCCTTCGAGGAGAATTGCAACTTTTCAGAATTCCTGGAAAGCCTAGCAGAGACGTTTGCTGACGGAAACGGCACACAGACGGTGCACATGCACCTCACCACCCGCCAGGGCAAGACCGCCCTGGTAGACTTCATACAAGCATTCAAATTGAATGCGGAGGACACAGGATACGACCTGTCGGACAGAACCGGGGCCCACGACACCTTCCTGGTGGAGACCCTGGAGAACCTCGTCTCGGACGAGGTATGCAGCCAGCTCAACGTTAGGCTGCTGGAGGCTCCCACCACCTACCGGGAGCTAAGGAGAAGGCTGATGATAGTCAGCCGGAACATGGAGCGGCAAGCGCTCCAGAAGGCCCAACAGGCCAGGATGTTCTGGGTACCAGCCCAGAGGAACACTGCTGCACCAGCAGCACAGATGACCCCGCCCCGGGGATATCAGGGGACAGCACCAAATTTGGCAAAGAAGATTGGGGCCAGCAAGACCGCCCCCATGGACATAGACAGGAACAAGGCGAAAGGAATGCCCTTCCTGTGCTATAACTGTGGCAAGGACGGCCACATGAAGCGGGATTGTCCCGAACCCCGCAAGGGGAAATTCAATATCCAGGCTCTCAAGCCCGATGACTATACTCAGGAGGAGTTGGCGGCTTTGGCCGCAATCCTGAAAGAGAAGGGTTTTTAAAGGGGCCCCCGCTTGCGGCCAAAGTGGCACCCCCTCCCGTTACGAAATGCTCCCTGGTTCCGGTTAACACTATTAGATACGAAGACTTAGTTATGGTTACAGATGTGAATGGACCTACTCCAGTAGTAGAAGGCCTGGACTCGGCAGGAGCCGCGGAGAATGTAGCCAGTGTAGAAAAACGAAAAATATGTATCATGGAGAATCGGAATCGGTTATGAAATTTAAAGAACAAGAAAATGGACACAGAGAATAAACACTGGAGCATGTTTAAGACTCAACTCAAAAAGGCCCCTGGAACCCAGACCAGCGAGAAAAACAGTGCAACGAAAAAGGGTGACAAGGTCACAGAGGCTCAATCCTCGAAAGAGGAGGAAGTGCCTAAGGAGAAGGTGGGGAAGCCGATTGATGTGCCAGCCGGTCTGACAGGACTGAAGGCGGCAAGAGGTGAGCGATCTCCAGATCGTGGACTCTTTCCCGCGACCACCCACCCCCCAGAAAAGGGAGTTCCATCGACCACATCAAAATATCACCTCGCTGCGCCTGGCACGCACCCAACACATTACAGGCATAGGATCCGGTCGCAATGGGGTCTTAGAGTTGCTCTGCAATATGCTTTGCCTGAAAATCCGGCCAAGTAGCCATAAAACATCCATGCTGCCTTCGGAATACCTTTACAGTAACAACCACCGGTCGGAGCAAAGAATTGAAGGAAAATGCCCATATCCTAGGTACTCATTCCAGGCCTTTTAAGCCTCCAATACCAGCATGAGTATGGGATATTGGAACGAGGGTACGAGCAATAAGTCCATTGCCAGGCATTGCTGATCATTGATGGCTTCAAGATCAGAGTCCACGATCCAGAGATCAATCACCTCTTGGAAGGCGGCCAAGTGGTTATCCCACAGGGCAATCAAAAAGCAGCAAGCAGATAAGCTCGCAAAGGAGATGAAGGAAGTCCAGAGGCAGCGGAAGCATCATGAGATGCTGGTTCTGGTCACATTGACCACATTGGACACAGGGAAGATGCACGCAGTCAAGGCTCTTCTTGATAACGGATGCACAGCCTCGTGCATTGATCGAGACTACGCTAAGGCTGAAGACTTTGAGCTACACAAGCTTGAAGCACACATCGTCACCCGGAATGCCGACGGAACCAAGAACGCACGGGGAAAGATCACTCATTATGTAGAGTTGATCATGTCCATCGGATCCCATTTGGAGAAGCAGAGATTCCTCGTCACAGGACTCGGCAAAGCCCAGATATTCATTGGGTACGACTGGCTGTTCAAGCACAACCCTGTGATAGACTGGAGAGTGCAGACCCTGCTCTTTAGCCGATGCCCCCGGAATGCAACATGTCCAGCACAGAATTCGGTCGAGGAGACCAGTGGAAGAACGAGCTAGAAGAAGGAGAATCCCTTCTACTCATAGACTTTGGAGAAGCGATCAACTTGAGGTTGAAAGAGACCCGGTCACAGAAATTGGCAGAAGAAGCCAATAAAGGAAAAGCACGAATGACCGAAGAGAAGATTCCCGAGGAGTACAGGGAATATGTGAAAGTCTTCGCGAAGGAATCATTTGACTCGTTACCTGAGAAGAGACAATGGGATCATGTGATCGAGCTCAAGCCAAACTCAAAGGCTGTAGATTGCAAGATCTATCCGCTCTCGGTGACGGAACGGGAGAAACTGAACAAGTTTCTAGAAGAGAATTTGAAGAGCTGGAGGATCCGCCCCAGCAAATCGCCAATGGCTTCGGTGTTCTTTTTCATAAAGAAGAAATACGGCACGTTGCGACCAGTGCAAGATTACCGAAAGCTCAATGAGATGAGGATTAAAAACTGTTATCTGCTTCCGCTAATATCGGAGTTAGTCAATAAACTCTGAGGCGCCCGGTTCTTTACGAAGCTAGACGTTCGATGGGGGTACAACAATGTACGGATCAAGGAGGGAGATGAGTGGAAAGCGGCATTCCGCACAAATCGAGGGCTGTTCGAGCCGCTCGTGATGTTCTTCGGGCTTACCAACTCGCCTGCGACATTCCAGACGATGATGAACGATCTGCTCAGAGATCTCATCAACGAAGGAAAGGTTGTTGTCTATCTGGATGACATTCTGATCTTTTCCGACAACTTGGAAGAACATCGTGTTGACAAAAAGAGTACTGAAGGTACTCCAGGACAACAAGCTGTTCCTGAAACCCAAGAAGTGCGAGTTCAAACGCACGGAGATCAAATTCCTAGGAGTCATTATCTCCTACAACTCGATGAGGATGGACCCTGCCAAGATTAAGGGTGTGATGGAGTGGCCAGAACCAAAGAACTTGAAGCAAACACAAGTGTTCTTAGGGTTCACCAACTTTTATCACCGCTTCGTCCGGGGATACAGCGAAGTCGCCAAGCCGCTTACACGGTTGACAGGAAAGGATGGGTTCTGGTGGGAACAGGAGCAGAAGGATGTGTTCCAGAAGCTGAAGGACCGCATTGCCGAGGACGTGGTATTAGCATTACCCACGGACGATGGCAAGTTTCGGTTAGAGGCAGACACATTGGATGGAGCGACGGGAGCAATCCTGTCACAGGAGCAGGAGGGCGAATGGCACCCTGTAGCGTTCATGTCACACGGACTGAACGAGACCGAGCGGAACTACGAGATCTATGACAAAGAGATGCTCGTGATTATGCTCGCCTTGGAGGAGTATAGGCAGATGCTGATGGGAGCGTGGGAAACATTTGAAATTCTAATGGATCACCAAAACCTAGAATATTTCAAAAAGCCGCAGAAGTTGAACAGGAGACAGGCCTAGTGGATATTGGAGTTAGCAGAATACGACTTCACCCTTCACCACCGGCCCGGAGCGTTGAACAAGAAGACAGATCTCTTATCTCGGAGATCGGATCACGACCAAGGAAAAAACAACAATGACAACATTGTTCTTCTGAAACCGGAGCACTTTTGTGCGCAAGAAATTATGCTCAACAGAACGGAGACAGAAATCCTAGAAGCGATTAAGAAGGAGAAGAAGACAGACCAGAGCGTCAAGCAGGTGCTTGCGAAGAAACTCCCCAGGGGGGAAAAGAAAGACAACATCATCTATTACAATGACCTAATCTATGTCCCACGAGATGAAGACCTACACGACAAGATTATCGGATTACACCACGATAACCCCTTGCTTGGACATCCCGGAGAGAATCGAACACAGGAAATGATCGAACATAACTATGGTGGCCACGACTGGGAAACCAAGTCTCGAAGTATTTGAAGGCGTGCGAGGCATGCCAGAGAACAAGGGTTCATCGTTACCAGCAAGGAAAGCTGAACCTGCCCAGATCGCCGAGGGACCTTGGCAGATCATTTCCATGGATCTTATTGGTCTGCTGCCAGTCAGCAATGGGTTCGACGCCATACAGGTATGGGTCGACACCTTCTCGAAGATGATCCACTGCGAGCCCACAAGCATGGAGCAAACCAGTGAGGGGACAGCCCGGTTGACCCGAGACAGGGTGATTAGATATCACGGAGTGCCATGGAAGATTATCTCGGATCGGGATCCAAGATACGTGTCAGGGTTCATGAAGGAATTGAACCGGCTGATGGGAGTCGAAATGAACCCAAGCACAGTGTTCCACCCGACCACGGATGGGCAGACAGAGAGGATGAATCAGGAGATTGAAAAATATCTCAGGATTTTCATTAATTATCGACAAACGGACTGGTCCGACTGGTTGTTGCTGGCAGAATTCACACACAACGACAAGACAAGCTCGTCGACATGTCACCGTTTTTCATAAACACGGGAATGCACCCCTGGAAGGGGATAGAAAATGCAGTTGAGTCACGCAATGAAGCCGCGAACGACTTAGCAGAAAAGATGAAGAAGATCAGAGATGAAGCAGCAGCTGCGCTGGAGAAAACCAAGAAAACCACGAAAAAAAACTACGACGCTAAGCGTCAGGACGTGCCGGAGTTCAAGGTCGGCGATCGAGTTTGGCTAGAAGGAAAGAACATAACCACAGATCAGCCGACAGGGAAGCTGGAGGATAGAAGGCTGGGGCCTTATGAGATCCTGGAGAAGGTTGGCGCATTGGAATACAAGCTCAAGTTGCCGGAGACGGACAAGTCACATCCGGTCTTCAACGAGGCACTGCTTACGCCGTACGTGGAACCCCCCATGGGAAGGAGAGAAGAACGACCACCACTGAACATCATCGGTGGAGAAGAAGAGTATGAGGTGGAGGAAGTCCTCAACCACAGGAAACGAGGAAGAGGATACCAATATCTAATAAAGTGGAAGAATTTCCCACTTTCAGAATGGACCTGGGAACTGACAAGGCACCTGACGAATGCGAAGAAGCTCTTGGACTGATATAATGTCGAGCACTGGATCACAGTCAGGGAGTTGTTGGTAGAGTCCAAGCTGGAAGGGATGACCACAGAGGAAAAGATGGTGCTGGCCGCAGAATTACGGAAAAGAGGCTTGATGCCACCAAAAACAGAGGAGTCCGCAAACTCAACGACGAAACAGACGGTCCCTGTCTTCAAACAGGGACACTGGGACTATTTAATCCACTGTTTCAAGCCGAAACAAGAGACATTGCCATACCCAGAAAGACGATTATTTGACCCTGAGATGGGCAGATTTAACGAAGCAGCCAAATTTCCTTTGTTACCAGGAATCGAAGACTATGTTCGCTAATCGTCGGGACGACGATCCTAGAGGGGGGGTAATGTCACAATTAGATGCAAATCTTATCGTTCCAACGCCTATCTAAGTGCTCGAGATCTAAGTGCTGATGACAAGAAGGCTATGACAGACAGAACTGGCCCGAAGGATGACATCATGATGATGTCAGAGATGACATCAGAACATGCTGAAGAAGCAGGGCGATGACAGAACATGAGGATACGGGTAGTTGTAGTATATATAGATTAGTTCACACGGTTCGCTAGACAGTATAAAAGTAGAGTAGCTATTGCACTGTCATAGTTAACCTTTTATTCCATCATCTTTTGAGATCTACCCTGAGCACCACCTAATCCCTCTCATCTTACCGAGAGTGGACGCTTAAGGTCTTGACTGTGACAGATGATCTCAATCCAGAAATCTCCAGAAGCTCTGATATGGTTGACATTAGTGATTCAGCACTTTCCAGCACTGAACAAGCAAGTTTGAGGTGCTGGACATGGTTAGGATCATTGAGAGGGCAATTTTATACATTATTCTTATCTGTCTTTTTTCTGTGTCCAAAGGCCTTCAACAACAAAAGCAAGTCGCCAGAGCAGCCCATCATTTCCCTGGCCAGAAGAAACAGGACTCATGCTCTGCAAAGTCAACCATGCATGTCTACAGAATATTTTCAGCTGCAAAATACAGGTACAACCCAGAAACAGTAGCAAAAAGGACTGGGTGGAAAATGCTGATGTGGCTGTGTGGTCACATGAGTGGCCAAATTTTGCGAGAAGAGGGTGCACTAGTCTATTGACACAGTGGGGTAATGGCAGTCAGCTTGTCAACAGACACACAGAATGTGTCAGAAGCTTCTCGGAGTGGTCGCACCGGTGTGTGGTGCTGTGTGGCTAGAGCAGGTTGTCCAATATGACATTTATAGGAGGAGTTACTAGGGTGGTCACAATGGATCTATAACTTTGTTTCTTCCCTGCTCCTGCACTGGTTGAGCATTTCAAGTTTTTCACCAATATTTTTGCTGAAAAACTTCAATATTTTTGAGACATTTTTGAGACATTTTTCACTGAAAAAGTATGTGAAAAATTTAAAACTTTTTCAGTACTTTTTTGACTCGGAATCAAGGTGAAAAATTCGAAATAAAACTTATGATTTTTCTTGCAAGAGTAATACCAATAATTCATACACATTTGCAGGCGAAAATGATGGTGAAAAATTTAAAACATTTTTCACCACAATTTTCACCTGGAAAAATGCAATAAAATGCATGAAAAATCTTCCATGAAAATGATATAAGATTGGAAATGGAGAATCCATGTTTTCAGACATTTTTCATAATCTTTTATTTCGCTTTTTTCACTGAAAAATATGATGAAAAAGATAAATCATCTATTACCACATTTTTCAGTGAAAATACGAGTGAAAAAGTCAAAATATTTTCCTGACATTTTCCACTGGGAATGAGAGTGAAAAATGTGAAATAATGTTCAAGAATTTCCTGATGAAAAAGATAAATCATTTATTACCACATTTTTCAGTGAAAGTACAAGTGAAAAAGTCAAAATATTTTCCTGACATTTTCCACTGGCAATCAGAGCGAAAAATGTGAAATTACTAACCTCCGGGCACCCCTGGTACCTTCTTCTGGACCTACAGTCACAGACTAGGAAGCGAAATGACTGTACACTAGAATTACAGTCAAGCACGGCTCAATGGGATGATCAAATTTTCTTCCCATTCAGGATACCCAATATAGACATTTCTCACAATTCTGACCCAGCTGATCATAAGTTTAAGGTCAAATGTATCGCCTCCCCAAGTTTTTATGTCTATTTATCATGTTTCGGGCTACATCCAGCAGGATCAAGCCCAAAAGTCGTTATCTCATGCCTGTATGGAAACCAGGACAGGACAGCCTGTTTTTGGCGGGATTACCCATGATAGCATTGCTTGCTGGGTGTTCCTGGGCCATGGCAGCTGATGTATGACCCCGAATACCTCCTAATACTGCTAACCCGCTCGCATCATGTATCAGTACAAGCAGTTGCTGGGCCGCGAAGGTGAGGTGGTTCATCATGGACAAGTATGTGTCTCACTACAGGGTGCATGCATTTGCGGACTACTTGATAAAGAACTGAGCAGCTGAGTAGATGTAGCAGCTAATTAATTATCCATACTATCCCCCCACCGCTCCGGACAAACCTAGTACTCGGACAAATGGATATTTCTCAACCAATACTCGACCGTTTCCTGAGATCTTTGGTTCAATATGGTCCGTAAGAGGTATTATAGAGATCCCAAGTGTCAAAACTTTGGATTCTGCTCTGGTGACTACTACCTAAGACACCTGAGATGTTGACAAGTACTGTAATTTCGGTTGAATTCTGCATATTTGATGCCACAGGAGCACCCACCAGAGGGCGGACTGCCTCGATAACACATTCCCAGAACTCATTCATATTGTATGAGTGCTCATGCAAAAATCCAGGTGCACTCTTGTCTTGTAACTCTCACGATGACTCAAAAATCTGTACCATAAGTTTTATTTCGAATTTTTCACCTTGATTCCGAGTCAAAAAAGTACTGAAAAAGTTTTAAATTTTTCACATACTTTTTCAGTGAAAAATGTCTCAAAAATGTCTCAAAAATGTCTCAAAAATGTCTCAAAAATATTGAAGTTTTTCAGCAAAAATATTGGTGAAAAACTTGAAATGCTCAACCAGTGCTGTGCTCTGCACATTTTTTTAATTTATTTCATTCTGAGTGTTTTACTCACCATGAATTCCAACTTTTGTGTCTTCCTCTTACTGCCATTTGCATAATTCTGTGAAAACACAATTTTTTTTGGTGCAGGGTCACATGGCTGAGGTAAGCCTGATGCGAGGGAGTGCTGAACATGTAAGGGCTCACGAAAACACATCTTTTGCTAACCATAAAATTGTATTTAGCTATTATTTGTGATAGATATGCAATTGAGAGTAATTTGATATAATTTCAGGGCACAATCTCCATTCTATTGCCAATCTATTGCATGCTTCAAAGTTGGGGCAGGCACATGCAAACCCAGCACTTTCTGGTGATGTGAACATGTGTAGCAAAAAACACACCTCTCAAGTTCTTTTGCCAACCCACAAAAATGGATGGGCCTATATTCTGATATATCAAAACCCCATATATGACTGGTATCCTTGGGTATCCCAGAAACCTGAAACAGAGTCCAGCATTGCAAGTTTAGAATTAGTGGTGGGAGGGTCCGGTTCAAACATCGGTCCGAACCTGAACCGAACTGAACCGGACGCAGCGTTCAGGTTCACGGTTCGGGGATTTGCTGAACCTGAACACCAGGTTCGGTTCAGCGTTCAAGCTGGGAGACAGCGGTTCGAACGCCGAACCTGAATTGAACCCGAAGACTCAAAATTCAGCATGATTTCAACGACTTTTTGCTTTCTGGACGAACTTTTGAACTCTAATTCACATTGTAGGTGCCCACCACAGCTATTGCTGCCAAGTTGCACCCATATTGCCGCAGGAAGTTCTCGTCGACGCAGTTCACGGCAGGTTTGAGGGGGCTGGTGAGATGTCAGCAACATTCGGATGCATTCAAATATTGGTTTCTTTACCCAATTCAAGCTTCGATGGCATAGATTTCCGATATCACAGCCCATAAAGACGCAGCAAAACAAATTTGACCACCATTCGAGGAAGAAATCGGGTCCCCGAGATGGCCGACGCCCTCTAGGTTCGAACGCGTTCGAACGCGAACCGAACCTGAACGCAGGTTCAGGTTCAAGGTTCAGCACATTGCTGAACCGAACGCGGGGTTCAGGTTCAGCGTTCAGGGCAAAGTGCCCTGAACCTGAACCGAACCGAACCTTCCCAGCACTATTTAGAATTGATAGTAAGCCTTCGAATCAGTAATGGGCCAGTGTTCGGATCATTTAAAGATCAAAAAAGGGATAGGACTCGTACTGCCATGTGAAGCATTGGCCTCAAGACCAAGTTATATAAGCCACTTGCGCGGACATTTTCGGTAGACAGTAGCACAAACAATTCTGTTTGTGAACTATCTCTCCCTCCTCAACGACTGTGCGCATATAACCAGCAGCGAGCGCTGCGTCCCAATGCTTCGGCATATTTAGGGGATAGCGCGGGAGGCCTGGTAGGCTCGAGCAGTCGGTGCATCGTCGATGGAGGGTGCGTTACGGTCGCACACTCCCTTTACTGACTGTAATCACTACGGCCTCGCGATCATGTGCAAACTGCGGAGAGCGCACCCCTGGCCCGTCTGTGGAGCTCCCGCGCGTGTCTGCTTCAAATCCCTCGCAACCGCCGCAACCCCAGCACCATTCATCATATGCGCTTCCGAAACCACTTAGTGTGCTCTCAAGGCCAACAATTCATCCCTGACCGCAGTAGGAGCACCTCGCGCCATATTAGCTTCCAGCACGTTCGGCTGGATGAGGGTCTGTCGTGGGATGGATACGAGCTGCGAGCTGGCTCTCTATTGGGGCCTCCTCGGGCGCGTCGAGCGCTAGATTCGACCCTTCCTCTCCTGATACAAATCGACCCGTGCCACACGGCGCGCGGCGCGCCCGTGTCCGCGGCCAACATGGTCGTGTTCGGCGGCACATGACTGGCGACTGAGCCGCGGTAAAATGAGCACAAGCGGAGAGCAGGGTTCAAAAAAGCGGAGGTTTGCGGGAGGATAGACATACGTACATAGCAGTAGAGTAAATGTACTCAAAGTATTGTCAGACTAATCTGAACTTGTGAATCTAATATGATTCAAACCTTTATTCCTAGAAAGCATGTACGTAACTTGGTAGTACGAAGCGCAAATCTGACCACGCAAGCGGACTGTTCGAGTTGACAGTGTTGCATCTCGCTGGCACTCTCCAGACTGGACTGATTTTGGCGACAGTGTCGCAACTCAGCGCAGCCCAATTGGTGAGTCTGAGAGGCAGTCTGTCGCAGGTGGGTGATCCCCATAATCTGGGGGGGCAGGCGGGACGTCTACTCCTCGGTGTTAATGGATGCTCCAATTCATACCGCCAAGTATTCGGGTGGAAAATCCTTGGAACGCACCACCGCCTCAAAGGCCAATTTCCGCCGTGGTATCGTTTGTGGACCGGTGTTTCCCGAGTTGACACCGGCTGCCGTAATTCCACGCGCTTGCACTGGCAGTTGTTAACTATTGAAGTCTATGTACATCCATGCGCACCTCCACGGACACAATAAGAATTATAAATGATTTGCTGTCCGGAGATTCGCCGATTACTTTCTACGTCGATTTCCGCCCTGACTGGCCCGAATCCGGTATTTCCGATTCGTTCGACGTCAATTTTTGGTCGGGAAACTGGCCTTCTATCAAATTGATGTCAGTACCCAGAGTCCAATATGCGCACTACAAATGTCACTGCGTTCCCCTTGTAGGCAGAGGGTTTGCCTACGGGGGTAGACCAATGCAGGCATACATGTATGCCTACACCATGTCGGCAGGGTCTGCCTACAAAGCTGTGGAACGCAGTGTGTTACGTCCAGCTTGCTTCCGGTCGATTGTGGAGGGTGTATGAACGGACCGACGATCATAAAGGCGCTTCAATTTTCAAGTTCGTCGATTCAGGGCACTACTCGCTTGGCATTCACGCCGATTCGGCCGACTCGGGTCTTCGCACTCTGGAAGGATTATTTTATCTTCGAGAAAGGCCTCGGCAATCTAGCGGTCGACTTAGGGATAGCTTGAGATGGCGTATGGAAGACCGATGGTGTAACTTGCTGTAAGCGGACAACCCTGCGCCACGTCTTCCAAACGTGTAGTCTGAGTTACCTGATTTGCAAAGAGGCAAAGATGAGCTCACCAACCGGACTTCCATTGGGATGCCTACAGATGAGCCGCGGACCTGCAGAGATGCGGCCAACCGACCGAACGAGATGCGTCCTCGTACCTCAAGCCGTTCTGGTCCTCGGGGCTCTAACCGGCTTTTATGCCGGGTGTTAGTTGGGGGTGATCGACGTCCCATCAGGTCACCGCTACACGCTGGGATAGGTCGTTTATATGACGGGGAGGTGCGTACATACCAGGCACACCCGGTGTGATGGAGGAGTTTGGGCGATTTGGAGTCATCATGGTCGGACCTATTCAGGAACGGTCCTAATGCCTCGGGTATGAAGTGTGGGCTGCCACGCATTCCTTCTAGAGATTGGCACGGCACGCCCCCGCTCAACCGCATACGTGGTCCGCTAGGTAGCCGCAGCTGATCGACGGTGTGGTAATCAGTCTGAGTTTGCAGCGTTAGACTCAATATTAACATTACCCTCATGCCTCGCAGTGTCGGATTTGGTTGCCGGAGGTCGCGGAGCGTGCGCTGACATTGGCTTTGAAATTGAAAGGCAAGATTTTGGGGAGCGGGTGAGGAGTCCGCGGAGCCCCACAGTATCGGGGGAGGCGAAAGGCCACGGCAGGGGGTTAGGGTGTTGATTTCGTTGTCTCTTTACCGTGGTGTTCGGGTGGGTGGGGTTCTTTTGGAAAAGATAGCTCACAAGTTATGGCGAGATGAATGGCAGATAAAACTCGGGGAGCTAGACTTGAGCTCGGGCTCACTGGCATGGGAATAAGTGACTAAACCTAGCATGATTCAGAGAAGCGCCCGGGTATGCTAAGCTTGGATTGGATACTAGCAGCAAGACGCGGAGTGGACGGCGGATTTGCTGGGAGTAGCTAGCCAGTTACACGCTGATCCAAGGAGAACTAGTAAAGATCTAATCGATCAAGGCATTCCTGCCAGCTGGCTAGTGCGATTCGCGAATCGGGGGATTTAACTTCATCCAAAATCCGGCGGACCATGGGAAGATGCAAGTATTAGTCTGCGGAAGCCTTAGAGCGGTAGAGTGACGGAACACTTGTTTCCGCCGATCTGGGCAAGTTATGTACTAGTACCCCGACGGTGAACGCTAAGAGAGAAAATCGTGGAATATGCGATGCTTGTGCATGATTGGCGTCAGCGTCGGAACCAAACCAACGTTTCTTTCTCCGCTTCCGTCACGACTCACGAAGCCCTCCAAGCAGTATCCACCGCGTCGCTCGGACTGTCGGCATTTTACGGACTCGCCGGCGGCCTCGTGTATGCTGTGTGACCCTGACAGCTTCTCCAAATTGTCGCGGGCCCCGGGGCTTCGCTCATCTTTTCCCATCCAGGCCAAGCAAGTGCGAAGGCCATCTCGGCGACACGTCACCCGGCGAGCATGAAAGACGCCGCGCCCTCAGCTCGTTCCGCTGCGTAATCCGGCGTTTGCCACTGTGTTGCGGAGTGGGTCTGATTGTTGCTGACTAGTCTACGATGGTTTATGCGTGGTTTACGCCCCTGGATGTTCACTTCATCGTTCTCCAATTACTTGCGTGCTATATCTGGGCCTAAGATTAACGCCACCATCACTTGTGTCAACATCCGGGGCTCTATGTCAGTGTGCGCCGATACAGCTCTCTGATGCCGATACCGCGGATCCTATTCAAAATTATAACTTCGTTCACCGATATCTACATCACCGCCCAGTTCGAAAGTCTCCATGTACATTGACAGAGATTGACAGTACTCCGCGGTCCTGAACAACTTTAACACGATCTGATTCGCCTGGTGCCTCTGCCGCCTGCCCCGGCACCCGATGCGTGGTATGTATCTTCATTCATCGACATGGTAACCGCTGTTCCCCGTCATCCACAATCGGATGTTTCGCGAACGCGATCGCTCACTTTAAATCAGCTAACGTTACAATTAAATTCACTGTAGATGTCTGTCTGCTGCCCCCGTACGAGCGTCCAGGCTTGGTAATAAAAGGCTATAAGATATCTATCTCCACGATCTCACAAGAAACTTTCCTAAATAGCAGCCGCCGATCGGCAGAGACTTTGTCCCAAGTCTCCAAGATATACAATTGTCTATCAGGGCCCGACGCCACATTGCAGTGCACTCAAGGGTTGAACGTTGAACAGAACTCAGCGAATCTCCACAGCGGCCGCTGTTCCCATATATCTTCCATCGCGTGTCCACCTCTGCACAGCATCTGGCATCAATGAGACACGCATGCTGCTTACGCACGCCAATCCTCCACAGCGGCTCGACCCGAACTTCCACAACACGGCAGTCCACCGGGAGTGGATCTTGCATCTCTCTGCTGCGGAGGCGTCGTATTGCAACACTGCCTCAGCCCCAATCCAACACATATCTATCTAATCTGGAGGTCCCTTCGAACCGCGCTGGTAGCAATATTGCGGGCCGCTCCGAGTCTGACTGTAATCGCGCTTACGCGCGCCAATCCTCCAGTCCGTCGCGCGGTTCCGCGACTTGAACAAGGGACGGCGAGCTGGCTGGACAACCCTTGTTCTGCATTCGTGCGCGCATCTGCCGCACGCCCGGACGCCCCCGCTGCGGCGGGCGTGGAGGACGCGTGGCCTCCCGTTTTGTCGCATCGCCGGCGCTGACCAAGGGTCTCAATCCCTCAACAATTCATCGTTGATGATGATAATCTGATCCCGCGCTCGGCGGCTTTCAGCTGGCGACTGCGGCGGCGTCAGTTAGTAGCCGGATAAACGTAAATGACGATTATGGGTTGGTCTCGGCGAGGTGCGGGAGTTCAGTAAGTACCCGCGAAAGGGTTTGTTTCCGAATGTACAACAGCGATCGGGGTGCACTTGGAGTTGGGTGGGGAAGAGGAGCAGCAGACGTAGTGCACGGTGCACAATGTCGCATTGCGTCGAGACAACTTGACCAGTAGACGGGGTTCGACTCCCCACGTCCGCTTGTAGGCAGGCATCTTTTTCGATGGTTATGAGAGCCAACCGTCCTGTTCTTTGGGGGCTTGATAGGCAGAAGGATGCGGACGTGGTGCACGGCGCACAACTATCTTCAATGTGAGAGACGAAACTGTGTGTGTGGAGCTGTAGACGGGGCTCAACTCCCCGCGTCTGCCTAGCCACTCCGGCAATGTTTTTCTCCCATCATGTGAGTCCACCATCCTGCTGCATCAACTTGTCCCTATCAGTGGAAAGATTGAGCAGCACAGGGGATTCGACTCCCCGCTTCCGCGTACGTCGTCGGCCAAAGGACCTTGTTCTTTTTATTTTTGCATTCGTTGGAAGCAATCCTGAGACCTGCGTCCAATTTTCTCTCATGTTCATGTCACCACCCCATGGATAATCCAACACGACACCGCTCGCGCGGGATTGTGACACCAGCGTTCCAATCCGGGTGAGCTGTGTGATGGGCTCTCGGCCTAGAATCGTGCGGGCGGGGTGGCGCGGTCACTGGTGTTGTACGCCGTGCGCCAACGGGACTCAGCTCCTCCCATCTCTAAGAGACGAAAACTCGAATTATGGTTTGGTGTTTTGATTCAACAAAAGATACATGCCGCAAACCACAGATATCCGAGTCCTGTCCCCAGATTGAACGCGGACTTGAACATTCGCAATCAACAGGTGAGGGTGTGCACCATGCACCAACAGGACACTGACTATTCCCTCCTCAAACCCGCCTCGCTCAACATCCTGTTGAATGGGAAAACAGGCCAGGAAAAAAAATAAGCGGGAACACTATGTCCTGGCCCCGAATCGAACGGGGTCCCTCCTCATCAGTCTATCTGATGTGGCTCATTGTGCAAGGATGTGCGCCGTGCACCACCAGGACTCTGTCGCCCCTTTGCTGCAGCCTGATCTGACCAACCGATACGCACTTGGAGTTGAAAAAAATGGTGCATATTTGCTGCATGTCCTGGCCCCGGATCGACACTCAGTGTGTATTGTGCGAGGATGTGCACCATGCACCACAGGACTCTGTCTATTCCCTTCCCTGCTCACTGGCAATCCACCTTGCTCTTGAATGGAAAAACAGGCCAGCAAAATTAAATGGCACAAGAATCTTTAATATGTGGGCCTGAATCGAACGGGGTCCTTCCTCATAACTCAATAAACATGTATTCAATTTGCAAGGATGCGCACCACGCACCACCAAGACTGCTTTTCTCCTGTAACTTACCCTCTAAAACTCATCTCACGATCTAGGATTTTTTTTAAAAGACACAACGGAACATGCCCTGGCCCGAATCGAACGGGGTCTTTCCTCATAATGACCAATCAAATTATGTTTCATAGCACCACCTCTGTCACCCCGTTGCTGCAGCCTAGTTAATTTTTCGACTTGGAGTTAAGAAAAATGGAGCCTGCCCTGGCCCCGAATCGAACGGGGTCCTTCCTCATAATCACTCCTGTAATCGCTGTTGATAGGGTGAGGATGTGCGCCGTGCACCACCAGGACTCTCCCTCACCTATCCACTTACTGGTAGCCACGCACTGGCATAATCGACTGATAAAACAGTGCAGCCTGAGAAATGCAAGAGAAAGGTTCAAAAAATGGATGGGCGCGAGCGGGACGCTCACCAGGTTGAACATTTCCCACTTAATCGGCGAGGACGTGCGCCATGCACCACCAGGACTCTCTCTCCCTCTCCCATCGACCTATTTGACTGATGCATGCCTGGAAAGGGCAAAATTGAAATTCACCAAAAATATATATACCAAAGATGGCCTGGCCCCGAATCGAACAGGGTCCTTCCTCGTAACCACCCATAGTACTGGTATAGGGTGAGGACGTGCGCCGTGCACCTCCAGGCCCATTGCTCATGATCAGTGTCCGCGCATAATCACGATAATCCCCACGATACGAACGAAACAACCACTGTTCGGCGTAAGCCCACATCGAAACTGAAATGAACAAAAACACGCGGCCGACGGGACGCAAATCGCGTGGCGTGAGCAATGGGAGGTGGCCGCCACTGAGTGACATGTACACTGACCTGACGTGCAGGTGCAGGGATGACTAAGACAGGATTTGCGTGCGTTGCACGTCATCGCGAGGTAGGGCCGCTGTCTACAGAGTATGAACAACGACACGGACGTAGTGAATAAAAGGGACGCAGAGATGTACCGCCAGGGTTGGGTAGATGGGCGGACCATGGATTGATGATTTATGTGCTGTTTATTAACGATGGTGCGGGGTGGATCGCAGGGCCGCGGGATAAGTATCGGCCGGCTGAATTAAGTGGGCGTCACCGTGGCGACGGAGGGAGGAACCAAACAGGGCTAGGCAGCGGAGATGGCGATGGATTTGCAGTTGGCACAGAACGTTCTTAATTGGCGTACGTCGATCATGGCCATCGATAGCAGATATTAATTGGGGGCCGCGGACGAGCGGTAAGGAGCTTGCTAGCATGCGGTACGACGAGTGCGGAGCCCGGCGGGTGTGCCTTGCTAGCAGCGCACGCCGTCACGCAGATCGACCGATGGGGACGCAATGCACGCGGCGCGAGCCGGCCTCTGATTCCGCGGCCGACGATCGATCGAGATCGATCGACGCTCAGTGCCCGATCCGGCGTGCGCCCTGCATGCTACATAAGACACTTGTAAGACGCAGCCCGAGAATCACCCCGGCGTCCTACGCTCCCCCGGCTATATCACCGCCAGAACATTGCAACCACTGCACCCACCATGTCCTCGTCGTACCGCCCCGCCCCCGTCTCCCTCCCCAGCATCCACGAGATGTTCCCCGAGCACCTCATCCCGCGCGCCCGCCGCCCGCCCCCGCCCGCCCCACACCACCACCTCCGCTTCGCGCACCCACCCCCGCCGCAGCACGTGCCGCCCCCGCCGCCGCCGCAGCTGCACTACTCGTTCGACGTCCTGCGCGTCGACCCCGCGCGCGCCTCGCTCCAGCACATCGCGTCCACGCGCGGGCCCGCCCCGCCCGCGCCACCAGCCATGCCCGTCCCGTCCACCTCGTCCTACGCCCCCGCGCGCGACGACTCGTGGTCGGGGTCCGGCTCGGGCTCGGGCGAGGAGGACGACGCGGACGCGGGCGAGGACGAGGACGCGGACGAGAGCGGCAAGAAGCACGTGTGCCCGACGTGCGCGAAGCGCTTCAACCGCCCGAGCTCGCTGCGCATACACGTGAACACGCACACCGGCGCCACGCGTGCGTCCCCTCCCCCCTCTGTAGCGCCCTTTGGATGCTGATGCGCGCCGAGCAGCGTTCCGGTGCCCGCACCCCGCGTGCGGCCGCGCGTTCAACGTCAACTCGAACATGCGCCGCCACTTCCGCAACCACGCGAGCCCCGCGTTCGCCGGCGCGCCCGCCTCGCCGATATCGCCGTCCTCATACTCGCCCACCTCGCCCGCCTCGCCGGCCGCCGCGTTCCCACCCCGCGCGTTCGCCCCGCCCAGCCCGCAGCGCAGCAGACCGTACGCCCCCTCTAACTCCCCCACGCCGTCGCCCACCTCGCCGCTCGCGCTGTCGCCCGCGTGCTTCGCCCCCAGCGCGCACGGGTACTCGGAGAGCGACGTGCGCTCCGAGCGGCGGCGGTAGCCGCGCGCGCGCCGTCCTCTGTTCCTCGTCTGATGCTTGGTTTGGGGGTTCGCGCATCCACACACGCTCCACGAGCCCCGTAGATTTCCCTTCTGTCTGTCTGTATCCGCTCACCGCTCGCTGTTCTGTTGTATCCCATACCAAGTGCTACATATATCCTCTATCCTCTACGTGCGTGCGTATCCACCCACCCGCCGTTCTACATATCGCGTACCCGTACCCGTGCTATAAATCTACACTACATCATCGGGCCCACGCATGTACAGATACCGCCTTCGCCCGCAGACAGGCACGATGAGTTGAGTTGAGCTGCGCACGCACTTCGGGTGATTCGCGCCCCCGAGATCGCCTTGCAAGAAGATCATGGCCTGGGCTACCGCCCCGGCATCTGAACTTGCGTGCGCGCGCGCACATGTGCACCTGGGATACCCGCCGCGCGGCGTCACGCGCACTTCGGCGTCGAGCTGAAATTAAGGAACCCAAAAACGGCGCGTCGGGGTGAGGGAAAAGTTCGCTGTGGACACCCAAACTGTTGTTGGGGCCTAGACGACCCCCCCCCCCCCCCATCTCCCATAATTTCGCGCCGTCCACTTTTACGTTCGCAACCCCAAATTCGAAACGGGGGGGGGAATCACCAGACGCATAGGCGGTCGAACCCGGGTACCCTGGCCACTGCTGGTAGTTCCGTGTTTTTAATTCCCCCGGAGGCACAAACCCGGTGTTTATAAACCAGCAGCCTCAGCGCGCCTACATCCCCGTCCCCACCCACGCCTCCCTTCCGTGCTGCGGCTTTCCTGCATCGACAATACCTAGTGTGCGAGCATCAGCTCACTCTGCGCGCAAAGCCCTGAAAATGATAACCTCTCCCAGAGGGTAGGCGTTTAAGCAGGTGCAATGAGTGCTCGCTGCGGTACTGCAGGCGGGCCCGAACCAGGCAGGTCGTCGGTGGCGCGCAAATTTGGTGCTGGGATTGCCGGGTCATTTCGTTTTGCGCAAACCATTTAAAAACCGGTATGCATACCAGGATAAAAGCGGCCCAGATGCATAGGTTGGTCCTTCATATTGAAGGCAGTTGTGCACGTCCGCGTTCTCCCAATCTGTCCTTTAATTTAATCTCAACGGACACAGAGAACAGGAATTGATGGCACAAGGAACACACGCCCTGCCTCTCACGATATGCTGGCCCTGCGCCCGCTTCTCGCCGTTCGGCCGCGATCCGAAAATCGAAACGGGAGGGAAAAAACCATACCCGTCGTATAAGCGGACGCGGGGAGTCGAACCCCGGACTGAATGGTTCAATTTCGGATACTTATTGAAGGCAGCTGTGCGCCGTGCACCACGTCCGCTTCCTCCTGCCCATTGAGTTCTTGAAAGAGGAGGCGGGTTGGCTCCCACATGTACAACGATATATATATATTTTAAAAATAAAATAAAAAAACTCAAACGGCCAGGCGGACGCGGGGAGTCGAACCCCGTCAGCTGCTCGATATTCAGATCCAGAGGTAAAGTTAAACAGCGGTGCGCCGTGCACCACGTCCGCTTGACTCTGCTCTTTGAGATTTCACAAAGTGGCCACGGAGCAGTTTGGCTCGCATGATGGGAGAAAAACCATTGTTTCCGTACTAGGCGGACGCGGGGAGTCGAACCCCGTCTGCTGCTCAATGCTTTCTTACAAATGGTATGCAGCAGGGCGCCGTGCACCACGTCTGCTTTCCTTTACCCTATCCTTTCTACCCTCACCAGAGAAAATCGTGCCAATTGCTACTCAGACTACGGGACAGTTTGGAGAACCCCCTGGCTCTCATGAATTTCTTGTCATGACCCCGTTCGACTTGGGGCCAGGGCATATCTAAACTATGCTCTGTGTTGTTTCTCCTTTTCTGAGGTTGCATCAATTGATGATGTGTAGTTAGGTCGTAGCCTCTCATAGACAGATGCTACAACTTGATGCGTACCTCGCATGTTGTAGTTAGGTCGGTGGTTGGGAGAAGTCCTGGTGGTGCACGGTGTACGTCCTCGTCAGCTATTCGATGCGCGTGATGGAAGTCCACGAGGAAGGACCCCGTTCGATTCGGGGCCAGGATACTCGGCTTCTTTTCCTCGAGTTTTTGCTTGCATGCCCGTGCGACGATAGGAGGTCGAGCAAGGGTGAGGGGGCGTCTTCCAGAAAGAAAAAAGTCGTTCAGTCTCATACCCCAATGCAGGGTGCCGAACCCCCTAAGTGCTGTGTTTAGCTTTTAGCCGCAGTACCACATCCGCGGATTCATCTCCATCCGTCTCTTGCCAACCCAGTCGCTTCGCGGTCGCAAGTTCTCCTTTCCTGGGTCAGACTCGAAAATAGTGTCGAAGAATGTGGACGCGGGGAGTCGAACCCCAGATACTGCTGCTGAATTGATCCTGGTCCATCACGCAGCGACACCCGCTTTCCCTATGAGAACAAAAGCAAAATGCAAAGTGGACAACGAGACAACGCAGCGTCCCTGATGGATCCGGAATGATATCACACCGCGGTCATTCAATGCCGTTGTCGGTCGCGTAACCAGCCGCTTGTGTGCTTGGTGAATTTCACATGCACCAGAGATGCCCAGAACCCGTGTCTACTGGCTGTCGAGAGCCGTTGAAACGCCTGCGGAATATGATCTGCCGTCCTGTGGGCACCCGTGAGATCCGGAGAATTTTCTCTCTCCACCAGGCACCTCTCAGCAGGGCCGCCGTATCGCAATACAGCGAGCTTGATAATCACGATTTGTTGTCCGTTCATGCGAAGCGTCACGCGCCTCCCTCGATGTGAAATGTCCCTAGGGCCCAGACACTCGCAAGCGGCAAGTCTGTTCCACAGATCAGAAGGACAAAAGCACCGCGGGACCAACGTGGAACAAAATTGAAAATCAAAGCCCATGCTTGAACGATGCGACCCCATAGGAGGATACACAAGCCCGACTCTCGGGCGCCTGCAGCAAGGCTCAGATGTCAAAAGGCGGAGAAACAGCGCGAATACAGAACAAGGGCACGCAGGTCGCCATCCAGCGAGCTCGCCGCGCATAAGCCGCTTGGATTGCACCTTAACTCCGGCTGTGGAGGATCGGCAGGCGTAAGCGTAATTACGGGGACTTGGACGTGTTGTAGTTCGGCGCGTTGGACTCGGAGTATTGCTCAGTGCTACTTGCGTGATTACTCAGGCGGGTGGGGTCCCGCTTTCGTTCTAGAACGGGAATTAACTAGCCCGCTTTGTTGTGGTGCGGGCTATGCGGAACACTCGAGATTGGAGAAGGAAGATTGGCGTGCCGAAGCAGAACTGGTCGGTATCCATGCCAGATTCAGTCAGATGCGCGCTGGAGCGGACGCTACGGCAACTTACTCGTTTGAGGGGCTGACAGATGTATTCTAGGTATAGCTAGATGGGGAATTAGATTCGCGGATCAGGGCGCTAGATTGGGAGTAATCAATAGACCAATCTTGCAATGCGGAGGCGGCGGAAGGTGGAGGACCGATAAAACCAGATCACACGACATCTGGTGCCAAATTGATATCAGAAAGAAATGGAAAGAAAAGTGCAAACCGTGGATACCGTGAGTATTGCCAAGCTCGTTACCGCTAGCTTGTGGTCAAGCTCTGAGCTGTAGTATGCGCGCCGATCCTGGATCGCAGTCGGTATGCTGTCAGAGTCGAAATTCGAAACTGACGACAGTAATTCGAATGCACGAGTAATCCAGCATTCCAGCGACCGTCGGCTTGCCGTAAAGCTATGATAATCTCATGAGGCCAGATCATGATAATACAAGTAGGCTTCGAATTTGGGCGGTGATGCCGTCCATCATGCGGCGGTCTGAAACGCCCCCTTCAGAATTCCATGGTAGCCCGAATCCGAGGTAGTCAAGCGCACTTATCAATGTCAAAGACGTCCGCGATGTATCGGTAGGTAGGTCCAAATTCAGCAAGTGGGCCATGACAGAAATAACCAGGGGTGGAAGAGACATCATCAATTGGAAGTTATCGACTCGGCATGGTGGTACGTGTCCTGCCAGTGCCCAAGTAAGCGTGCAGGTCGGCCTTTTCTATACTCGCCGTTGAGGCTCGAAAAGTTGTCGATTGGTTTGACACGCTGGCAGCTGAGTGAGAACATCAAACGGAGGTGCTTTAGTGCCGAGACATGGGATTTTCACAAGCAGAAGTGGCCGTGATGACGAGGAGGGGCAGGATAAGTCAAGAATCATTTGGCCGTCGGGGCACGCCATGGTTGAAGATAAAAGCGGAAGATGCTTGGCATGGGCGTCGAGGTCAAGCAATAACAAATAGTAAACGTTATCGCTGCAGACCACCGCCACAAAGCTGTTGCGCAAATCGGGGCTACGAGTCTGTGCTGGCGTCGCTGCACTATGCATCGCTTCCTCAATATTTTACTGCCTTGCCCAATCTTCTCTGCGTCGTCATGTACTATTCTTTCAAAAGTAACAGACTGTGGTCGTTCTTTCTCTCTTCCTTTGTGCTTTCCAATTCACACATTTGCGCCTCTCCGATGTTCCCTCTGGTTGCTCGTGGCATCTCTATTTCATCTATGGCGCCTTCTTTGGTTGAACCTGCATATCAACTAGCGTAGAAATTGCTCCCGCTCTAAATCGCTGCTCCACGCACTTGTTGTATTCTCAATCCCCGTTTTTTCCCTCTATTTCTCCAAATAAATCATCTGGAAGCTCGATCACCGGCTGCTATCGTCTCTTGTTGTCCACAAAATCTCAGACTGACAGGTAGAATGGATGAACTTCAAACCTCCGAGTCTGCATAAACCCCGCCTGACTGCTTCGTTCCTGGGATCAGGACGCAAAATTGCATGCCGATGCAGATATAAGATCACAATGCCCAGATAATCGATGACATTCCTTCAGACAAGGAAATGGCACGCGGACGGCACATGGATTCGAAACAACAGGCGGGAACCTGGAGGTTGACTTCTTTGGTTCCTGAAATCATGTTGGCCTGGATCTCATGTGTTAGTCCAGTCCACCAGCAAATCCACCGCGGATCCTTTTACTTGCCGGCGCTAAACGGGATCAAGTCTGATCAAGTCAAGAAGCGCCTATGATCCCCGGATCGCAAATCCGCCAATCTTCCTATTGCAGCCGTCTTTGAGTGTCGGTGGCAATTTGAATATCTGTCCCACGTTCGACGCGGCGGCGGAAATTGGACTTCAGTGCGCAGATGGTGCATATGGTGGATTTGTTGTACCGTCGGAGTTAACATTGTATCGCGGTGAGTGCAAGCCGCTCTAGTCGGATCAGAATCGTATCCTTACCGTGATCTTTTAATTCACATCGAGGGTTGGCGAAGCCATACGACCGTGAACCTTGCCAAAGCCAAGTCAAGCAAGAGGCATCTATCTACTCCTCATGAAATGAATCCCCGGACCGCAAATCATCGAGGTCTACTTCGACCACGCGGACGAAGTCAACAATTACGCTGACAGCTCAACTGGACGCAAGTTAGCCGGTGTCGAGCCACGTCATCGTCCTTGAAAGGGCCGTCCCATGAGCAGAACAGCGGCCGAGATTGATATTGAATGTAAACGGTGGGAGCACACGTTGAAGCAACTCGTGAAGCATCGATGAATAGACACGGTTAATTGCATTGCGTGCGACACTTTTTCAGGGTCCGGAGAAAGGGCGTGAGATAAGAACGATTTGGACAGGCAGATTGAATCCTATGTTATCACACACGAAGACAAATGGCTGCGGAACGAATTGAATACAGCGCCAAACTGGGTGGTACGAACGTATCTAGGCGCAAGAGACATTCAACCAGGAGCTCGCTCCGGTGGTAATCCGAATCTCTTTGTTATTCGCGGCTTCTCTGTCTTCCTGTCGAACGAAGTGGAAGATGCGGTTCGGGGTCAGATTCCGCGAATCGTGAAGGGATGCTGTCGTAAAGCCTGATGTAAGTCATGTCTGAAACCTACAAGGGACTGGGGCAACGACGCCAAGGCCCCGGGAAGCTCCACCAAAGCCCTGTTCGGGCAAAACCCAAGATTTTGGCCTCAAAAACCCCACGTTTTGGCGAGTTTTGGATCTGAAAAACCCCAAGTCGGACAAAGGTCATCACGTGGGTCACGCATCACATGCGTGACTCCCCCAGAAATGTTACAAAATAATGGTTCCTGAGATCTGTCAATCAAAACCTGGCCGCTCTGGGCCCGGAATTTGGGAACAATTCCTGGGAAATTTCCCTCAAAAACCCCAACTTCGGACAAGGAAATCACCATTTTTCGGCCTCAAAAACCCCAAAATCCGGACAAGGCTTTGGTGGAGCTTCCCGGGGCCTCGACGTCATGGCGGCCGCCGCAGATATAAACACGGGCTAAAGCGCGCCAACTATGACCCGTCGGCCGCCGTGCAGAACCCCGTCGAATAGAAAGTATTCTGTGGCACAGTTATGCGAGTGTGAACAGTCATGATAAAGATGATAATTGACTTCGTGAGAGAAAGGCTGGCTTCGTCGGCTAGCGTGTACATGGGCCCTGCATTCAGACTTGATTCGCGGGCATCACAAGAAATAGAAGGATCCGCGCGGTGAGAATCGATCGAGTGAATCATATGCGATAAAATTGTATGGACCGAGGTATGGATGTGGATATTGAGGACAGTGGTGAAAATGAACACGCCGGAGAGAAGCCGAGTCTAGATGCCACAAATTATCTTGCAGCACATGCGAAAGCAAAGAAAAGAAGGAGTGGAGCATAGCAGAAGCTCATGCCGACGGAAAAATGCAAAGGCGAGCGCGACATGACCAGGATCAAATCAACCTTGACATCGTCCGTGGGTGCGTCTCGTCGGTGATAAGTTCCAATAATTGTGGAGTATTCACCTTGCAGAAGCCCGGTAAACGCCATCGTACAGCCTCGCATATGCCTAGATCCAGGATCCGAAACCGTGACTGACCGGAATTTCTTCAACATAGCGGAAGCAGACAGTGAGAAGCATGCCGGAACGAGAAGGAGGACATGCACCTGGATCAACGACTTGTGCCGATCAGTGCAATAAATCAGGTAGAGGCAAGGTGGAAAGAAATACAGACAGATGCGAGCGGCAAGGTGGACATTCTGGAGACCGCCGAACGCGATAAGCACAAGCCGATAGTCATGAGGGAGATCAGGGACCGCAGATATCGCAGATCGCATAAGATTGACGTTACTTAGCATGAGCCCTTCAGTGACCATAATCGGAAAAATGACCGATAATTAATGATATGTATTTACCATGCCGATATGCGCTCTGGTGCCAACGATTGAAGAGGAAGGCATTAGATCGTGATACGAAAAAGTGTGCCCACAAAACCCTGGAACTGGCTATGCCTCCATCTATATTCATCACACAATCTTGGGCATTGGCGCGTGGCACTCGCAATGGAATCTCCTCGGATAAGGATCCCGATTAAGTCTTGAAAGCGTGCAAGACTGGGAGCCATAGGCGTAAGTCAGAATGCCTAGCGTTCGTTGCCATAGAGAGAAAAGGTGACGTTCGAGTAGTTAATTGTGTTCCTCAGAACTTTATTGCATGAAAAGTCCACTGGAATGAGACACGTTCAGCATTATGGACAGTCTGAGGGCTTATGAGTAATTATTTCCACGGCTCGGAATCTAGGTGCCGCCAAGGTGAAAACATCGGACTCACCAAGGTAAAGAGCGTCAAGGATAAGCCGCATGTCATTCCAAGAAAGCGCAGGCACGGGACCCGAGACCTGTATAGAAACCCGCCCCACAAGTGCGAGAGGAGCGACGAATGTTGAACCAAGAGGTCTGGATCTGGCAATACCATTATGTCAGCTGATGGCTCAGCCGCTGATGGCCTTGGTGATGGCCGTCAACTGCTTCAGCAGTGTTCTAGGCAGTGCTCAGCAGGGAGTATATTATCTTTACTTTAAAAATTATAGATAGTGAAATAGGTATATCAACCAGATAGTTGACGCTGGGTTGGGCGGAAAACGTTCGTGCTGGGATTTGATGAACTGATCATCACTGCCTTTTACGGGGGTGGGTAGGTCGTGGGAATTATTTGGTGATCCAGAGATCGCGCACCTCTTGTGTCGAACAAGGAGAGGGTTCCTTTCCAACAGAACAAGCGACAGGTTGGCCAGAGGAGAGACCTATCACTGCCAAGCAGACAACAACAAGGACACGTTTTTTTCTTGCTCGGAGTCTTGATTCTTGAACGCTCAGCTGATGAGAACGAATGCAGCTAGACAGGCCGACCATCCTCGTTCGTCTCTGACATCCCTAACTAATCTTCCTCGTCTTTCGGCGGTCCCCACGCAGTATGTACTAGTGCGAAGGCACCAGAACGGATCTGGTGTCAAATTCCCGAGGAAACTTGAAAGGCAAATGGGAAAGATGCTACAATTACCATCACCTTACTAGTTGATTTTTCCGCGGAACTAAGGCTCAGCGTGGACTAGTACATACTACTACTCAAAAAATACTGGTCGCATGCGCGTTTTGGACTCGCTTTATCCGGCAGAAATCTTAGAACTGCCCTGGAACCCCTTTATCCTCTTTTATTCAAGGCATCCACCGTTCTGCTTGGCCGAGATGCTCCGAGGACGAAGAATAAAGTATCGTCAATTCACGGCCAAGAAATATCATGACAGAGTACTTTACTGTGTTCTTCTCCTATGCTCCAGTGCTTCAGTGCCCCGAGGATGTGCCACCAACTCTGATCCTCGCAATTGAAGGTCAAGAAGTTTTCCACCCCCGGCGATGCAAATCAAGGACGGCATCAGGTTAATCTTACAGCAGATTCAGATTCCCTCCACATAGGCCGATCATTTGCGGCTACTCAGGATCCTGCCTGCCACACGCTAATTGATAATCACAGAAAGGCATTGCTTGGACGGTATGGGATGAACAATTTGTACGTGAATTCTCCGAGGCATTCATATTATCATTGGCTGATAGGCATGCCTGGGAATTATCTCATTATAATCTTTCAGTTGTCATAAATCCTTCCCGAGCGGTTTCCTGCCTAGGCGATACGTACTCTATCTCTTCCCGTTCACAAATGAATGAATGATTACAACGTGTACTCCTGCTGATACGTCGATCATTTCTTCT
The DNA here is from genome assembly GCA_029204085.1 of Mycena sp. CBHHK59/15. Classification (NCBI taxonomy): domain Eukaryota; kingdom Fungi; phylum Basidiomycota; class Agaricomycetes; order Agaricales; family Mycenaceae; genus Mycena; species Mycena sp. CBHHK59/15. The sequence continues at coordinate 27,958 of JARGXW010000806.1, forward strand.
TATCTGTCCAGTGCAAATGGACTTAAACGGCCCCCGAGGCGCTCTGGAGCCACCAATGGTGTTCTTGCGACCATAGCCGCTCAATAGCTCTCTGGACGTGCGTGCAAGCTGCGGGTACTAGCTGGCTACGCTGCGTTACTCGCTGCCGCTGGTAGGCGCGTCAATATCTGCGCAGAGAGGGTGCATTTTCATTCCCTTTCCAGAAATGCATCCGAAAAGAATTTTTCTAGACTCCCATTGCCTCGGTTTGGACTATGAAGTATTCAACACCGGCAAGTCGAACGTGGGTTAATAAAACTGCATTCGGTCGCATTTCGTTCGATAACTGATTTTATTTCATGCGTCCGAAGATTTGTTGCCTCTTCATTATGCACATCTCTACCATCGGAGAGCGGAGAGAACCACAAACTCATGAATACTTCGGGCCACAGCCCATGAGTCCCTAATGCTCTGGTTCGTGTTAATAATTTCGATTTCAGCTAAAGCACCGTGGACTCATGCGCAGCGCTGTCGCTCTTGCATCAGGCGAATCAGGTCCGCCTGCTTGCCATCCGTGGTCCCCGGATTTTTGACCGTTCAAACGCAAATCCGGGGAGTTGAGTGCATATTACGCTTTCGATGCAGTGGGAGGTTGCACCAACCTTTCATCAGATTCGTTGACACGGCTACTACTTACGTGTTTGCGATCCTGCTATTCCCCGGGGAAATACAGTACCGAAGCTTCCACCGTGGATCGGCTGCGGCATCCGAGACGAATTCTCTTGCTAATTGCCTTCCCTATCACTGAGAATTCATTCAGAAGTCTTTTTCTCTCTTGTGGAAGGGAGTGTTTTCGATATCAATCAAGGTAAATTTGCTTCAACCCGGCTTCATCGGTACGTGCTCTTACGAATGACTACAGCATGTAATGGCCATGAAGGCTAACGCGGCGATCCGGTCTGCTATATTCCAGTTAATCCATGAGCATGCCAGTCCTGGTGAATTTTAAGGTTGCTGAGGATGAGAAGTTCGAATCAAGCTACTGGACACGTCGATCATGCTAGCACTTACCGCGGTCCTGTGTATTCCCCTCTTCATCGGACATCGCCTCTCTTCGCCCCTCGGACTCATCGGTACCAAAATATTGAACTAATTCGCGCCGTAATTCTTGAACCTTCTGCAACGAAAATCGAAGCACACCTGGATGTGAGAGCAACCAAATCGAGCTAGAATCGACACGGTTATTCCAGTGTAGGGCCGCGTAAAGTTAATTCTACGATATATGACATTACTCGTTTAAAATTTTGGCGTTAACTTGTGACTGGTGCGGTTCCATCTCCAAAAAGACGTTGTTCCCGCTGCCACAAGTGACGGAGGACGTGCACCACTTGCTCACAACCAATACGCAGGTCGTGGAGATTCATTATCTGTATGAGCGCTGGGTACTGACCTTTGTTTTCACGGGGGAGTTTGCAGTCGAGTTTGTTTGAGAATCAAAGGGCACACATATTGAACCATCAAGGTCCGAAAAGATCCTGTTGGTGTACAGATCGCACCCGTACTATCGTCCCCCACCGGCCCAGACAAACCGGGAACTCGGACAAACAAGTATTGCTCCACTGTTTCTTGTTCAATTTGCAAGATCTCTTTTGAGGTACACTCTATAGGATATGTTCTATTGTAGTAAGATAAAAAACTGGATAAAAATTCGCTCTCCCTGACCCATCAGCCCTTAACAATCTGCCAAGTACCCTGATTTTGACTGATTTTTGATATTTTCAGTGCCATTGACAAAGTTGGGACTCAATTATTACAGAAAATTGGCTCAGACATGAATGAAAGACATTATTGAAATGTTTTAGTAGCCTAACACCAAGGTAGGGTATCTGTGGCCATTGAAATTGGCAAAATAATGGTCAGATTTCATATATTTATTCTCCAAATTGCTCACAAAGTTTAGTTGTATGTCATGAGCCCCATAGAGGGTCTGCCAACTATTAGTGCCTTTGAAAAGTGAATTAGAGGCAACAGAAGGCCGACATATAATTTCAAGGCAGTGTGGTAAGAGATGAGGTCAGGACGAGGCCAGCAATCCAAATATTCGGCCTTACCTAGTACTTGGACAACTGACTACAACAAAGGAAATGCCATTGTGTAGCAACCAATGGACCAATTTTCGCAAAATAAAGTCCTACACTGGATAACAAGACAGATTGCAGACTATCTACATACTCAGATTTGTACCGAAACGATTAGTCATAACGATATACACTGATCTTCCTTAACCGTCCGAGATCACCGTAGGGGATAGTATTCCATTTCAAGGAGTTTGCGCGTAGATGGGAGGACTCTGTTCGATTTGGGGACAAGATGTGCATGTTATCGAAATTTCTGTTTGTGGTCCAGATCCAGACACGCATCGGGGAGGATGGCGTCCTGGCATGCTTCCTCGTGCCATGGATCGGATACCCCCAATCTGCATGTGGCTTGAAAAGTGTTTCAGCTCGTCTTGTATCGTAGGCTGTTGGGGCCCATTGTCGGCGTCTCTGGCACCCATTGTGTGTCGCACAGGCTGCAGAATTGTATTCGGCGACGGCTGTTTTCGAACACCGTGAAGTGACTCAAAACTTTGGAAAAAATATCCGAAGCTGTTTTCCACACGTACATATGTTCCCGGCCTCGTTTCACATCCGGTTTTATGTGAGTCATTTCAATTGACACAAGGAATGTGCTGGCGAGTACCGAGAGTGATAGAACAAGAGGAACTCGCACAATGTAAGATTTTGTCTCAAAACGGTGTCAAAATCACTGACTGACGGACTTGGAATCTCCAGCTCGTTGTTTCTCTACAGATGTTCCTCATTTTTTTTAGGTAGTCCTATGTAAAACAGGTGTCGGTTTCATTTCCGGATGATCCGGAGGCAATCCATTGAGAACTGAGTCCAAGCGAAGGCTATTTTCAAACTCTAGTCCACTTTCAATCCCGATGTTACCCATACACGGCTACACCGTTTACTTAAGATTGTTGTAAGATTTTGACGATCTACAAATAGTTAAGTAATTCTTACGAAGTCTGATATGGGGACACGCAAGAATGTTTTAAGACGCGGAATCACACAATTTCTTAAGACAGGTCTGATAACTTTCATAAGATTAATGAGTAACACGTGGATATCTCCGGCCTCCCCAACACATATATCCACCCACTGTGCAGCTCATACAGTACTTATTAACCAGCAGAGAGAGCAGGAGATAGATGTATTGTCATACATAATGTATCTAAAACAACCTGGTGCTGTAATTTATCGTTATAACAAGCACGAGCGCGCCTCCCTTCCCTGCCCCTCCACGCACGCAGTACTTCCGCCCTTCCCCTTCCCCTTCCACCCCCAGCCCATCCCCATCGTCTTTGCATCCCTCGCTGCCTGCAGGCGACACTGACGCCAGATGGACACACACGTGCCATAGCTAACGACACGGTGCACCCCAATGCAGATGACATACACACGACCGATGAGCACCCTGTGCCGACACCCACTCGCACCAGTCCGCACTGTACGTGAAGTACATGTGCAACAACGCGTGGACCTAGTTCAGTAATTCATCAGGGACTGCAGGGGGAAAGGAGAAGGGAAGGGAGGGAGGGAGGGACACACCCCGATAGCGTCCGTGACTGAGGAAGTGCACAGCGGCGACCTCAGAATGCGCCGCTGTGGCCTCGGCCTCAGGGTGCACCGCCGGGAACTCGCTCGCAGTGGCAGGGAGCGTGGCGGGAGGGGCACATGTTGGCATGTTCGATGGTCCTGAGGCCGAGGCGTGTGAGGGCGGATGGTGTTCCGGGGACGTGTCTGTGTATCATGGAGACGGTATGTACGACCTGGGGGAGGAGGATTTTGGACTCAGAACTTATAAGGGGAGAAGCCATACTTGAGTCACAAACAGGGGGCCCAAGGAGCTGTGTGTGTATCAGACAAGGGCAGCATATTTAAGTGGGGGGAGAAGATGGCCACAGGCGGCAGTGATGCGAAACAGCACAGTAAAGGCAATGAGAGAATAAGAAGAGCCACAGACGGCTTGGATATGCAACAGGCACAACGGAATGGAGGGAAGAATCAAAGGAATCCGAGGTGAGGTGAGACGAACCGGTGGACAGGACTGACAGAAGAGTGCAAAGAGAGGGAGAGCAGCGACATCAAGACGAACCAAATTTTTCATGCACGTGAAACACAGCCATCGGACCAGCCCGCGGCGGAGTTTGAATGGACTTGTGAATTTTGGACAGGTGTCGACAAGCGTCGCCTGCCGTTCGTGGCTCCCGACTTGCCGAAAAGTTAGGAACCCCGAATTTATTTTTGTGTTTCTTTTGCTCATTGCGTTCTCTGCGTGTCAATGATGTCCGACTCAGAGTTCATCCCCAAGCTCCAGTACAGCTAGCCAGCCCAATATATTCTCGTGGCTCCCAAAGGAATATGTACAATGTGCCTGAGTTCCACAGTAATTAGTGTTTGTCCTCTTGCCTGTTGCGAAACTTGGCGTAAGGTGTGGATCAGTACGCAATATCTCATTTGCTTAGGATGCGGACCAAATGCGGATGGCTCGCCGCTTAATGCACCGGGAATGCTTTGTTCCCGGACCCAAGTTTGAAGAATTTGCAGGTTTTAAGATCTTCGTATGAATGTGTTGTACGATGTCGTACAAATCCATGTTTCAGGATTTTGATGAAATTAACTCAAAAATATTGTAAGATACAGTTGTACTAAATTGCAAGACAAGCAATCTTGAGTTTTCTTAAAATTTCCGTTTGGCCGTGTAGTATATTCAACGCTTGCGCCGTATGGTTTCGCAGCTTTGTGATCTAGGGCGCTGTTTTTAAGTCCGGTTTATAAACATGTTTATAAACACCGGTTTATAAACCGGTTTTTAAATGGTTTGGCCCAAAGTGCTGGTTTTAATTCTATCCAGTCACGGACCGGAGATCTCCGTAGGAAAAAGATCTTCGTCAAATCTTCGTGACCCTCCGACTCCTCGACCAACTCAACTCCTCTAGACTACCTGTGCTTCTCGGAATGTCTGGCTCGGGAGTCACGTACTATCAGGAGGAGCTGAAGGACCTTCTGTGCCTTCTCAAACACCTACCGGACACCACCCCAATTGGGATGGATCACGACTTCAAAGGATTCGCTGTCAATGGAAAGCTGCAGACGAGTTAGGCTGCATCAAAACAGTTGTCAGCCATGCGATCGGGAGGTCTTTTGGCCCGCGTTTTCCGTGATCTACTTGCGGACAAGCCCATCTCAGGTGCGAATGAGATCGGAAGTCCTGCTGACTGGTCGGAACGCGTGGTGGGGCGCATGGATAACGGGAAGAAAGCAGCCGGGAGCACGAATTGGGAAGGGGAAGTAGATACACTCGAATGTTAGCGATTTCAGCGCATGTGTTTATAAACACCCTGTGGAAATTTAAAAACTGTTTATAATTGCCCGGGGAATTATAAACAGCGCCCTAATGTGATCCATGCATGCTTCAGAGCATGTTCAATATTAACAAGTTTGCCCGGGCCGGCTGACCCGATCGGTGCTCTTCTCTTTTCTCCAGCGCTGTTGCCTTGCGAGCACTTGGCTGTTGCCAGTCCTCAAACATGGATCTCGTACTCTGCTGCGCAGCTCCTCTGCACGGCTAGTCGGATGGACGACACGTAAGTGCTGACAAATTCCGATTTGTAGGCATCGGTAAACAGGATACGGTTAGACGGGGCGCTGGGCTACTAAACGCGACGACCTTCAAGCCGTCTGGGACAACCCACACTCTCCCCCTCTCTATCAGTCTCTCACATGTCGCTCCCCGTAGCCCAATCCGAGTCGTTAGAGCCTGAGGCTGACGTGCAGACGCTTGTGCTGCCTCCAAGTCCCACCCCCGCGCCCAAAAGCCGTGCGTTCTGGATGAGCTTCATCGCGATAATGATGTCGCTCTTTTTGAGTGCTATGGACGTCACGGCGATTGGAACAGCCCTGCCGACGATTGCAACTGCGTTGAACGATACCAAAGGCGATTATTCTTGGGTAAATTTCTCCCGTACTTAAAACGCAAGCATATTAGGGTATCTAACGCTCCCCAGGTCGGCTCCGCGTATGCACTGTCGAGCACAGCCATCATTCCCCTCAGTGGCAGCCTTGCGGATATCTTCGGACGGTGCGATCCATCCATTCACTTGGAGTTTGTCCCTGACGCGCGTTATCCTCAGCAAACCTGTACTCCTCATTTGCATTGGCTTCTTTGTCGTGGGTAGTACCTTGGCCGGAGCCGCTCAAAATATGGTGGGCATATCACGATTTCGCTTGATTTTCTAATCGAAACGTGACCTTGTACTAGCCAATGATGATCGCGGCCAGAGGTTTGTCTATTCTTGCAATAAATTTCGCGTAAATTAATATTTTTCCAGCTGTCCAAGGCATTGGTGGAGGCGGCATCATCACTCTCGCGGAGATACTGACCTCGGACCTCGTTCCCCTCGCGGAGCGCGGTGTATATCAAGGGGTAATTGGGTTGACGTGGTCACTGGCATCTGTACGAGCATCATTTCTCTTTCCCCGCAAATAATTCTGAGTCGGTTCCTAGAGTATCGGCCCTCCGATTGTACAATTTCTTTCTCTTTCGTTCATAATAAATTCGCCTCAACTTATCTGTGCAGGGCGGAGCTTTGGCCTCGAAGGACAACAAGACATGGCGCTGGCTCTTTTGTACGCCTGACACTGAGAAGTTCTCATCCTCTTTGGCTGATTGCATTTTGATCCTAGTCCTCAACTTGCCATTCGCCGGGATCGCCTTCGTCCTCGTCGTCCTCTTCTTGCAGGTGCGCCAACCAGAGGGCTCGATCCGGAGCAAGTTGGCGCAAGTTGATTGGATGCACGTTCCTCTTCTCCTCGCTGAATCTTTGCCCTAATCCCCTTCCAGTGGGAACGCCATCGTTGCAGTGGGCGCCGGGCTCGCTGTCATCGGCCTCGCCTGGGGCGGAGTCCGCTACTCCTGGGCCTCCGTGCAGGTCCTCGCCCCCTTGATAATCGGTCTCGCGCTCCTCGTCGTCTTTGTCATCTACGAGGCGAAGGTCCCCAGCCGGCCGACAATACCATCCGATATACTTAAGACGCGCACAGGCGTAAGCGCGTGCGTGTTTGTCTCGTCCTGCGTATTTGCTTGCTAATCTTTATCTCTCCAGTCTCCTCGCAACAGCCGTACACGGAATCGCGAGCATCTGTGTGTCTCCTGATCCCGCGTCGTCCTTTATGCTAATCGGTATTTTTTCTCGTAGCGCTCATATATTACCTGCCAGGTAAATACATAGCCCGTTACCCATCTACTAAAACTGACGCACCCCAAAAGTCTTCTTCCAAGCCTCCTTCGGCGCGTCCCCCATCCGTTCCGCCGTCGACGTCCTTCCCTTGGCTCTATCGATCTCCCCATTTGCCTTTGTTGGCGGCGCGGTAATCACGCTGTCGCAACGCTACCGCACAGTCAACTGGGCCGGCTGGGCGATCACGATCGTCGGCTTCGGGCTGTTCACCACCGTGCGCGAAGACAGCGTCGTGGGCAAGTGGGTCGGCTACCAGCTGATTGCAGCTATTGGGATCGGCTTGCTGGTCAGTGCCCATCGAGCAGCGCGGTATCTCTTGGCTCACCCCACAATCCTCTGGTGCAGTTCACGAGCCCGGTGTTCCCGCTGCTCGCGCCGTTACCGAACAACCGCGCCGCGGCGGCACTTGCGCTGTTTTCATTCACACGGTCGTTCTTCCAAGTGCGCATATATCATTATTGTCCTTTCCTAACTAATTGCATTCAAATCAGACGTGGGGAATCACCATCTGCAGCACGATCCTGCAGAACATGCTCCAGAAAAAGCTCCCCGCTGAATTTGTGGTGCAGTTTCCCCCCGGGTTCGAGATCGCCTACGCTGCGATCCCCGTGATCAAGACGCTCCCGGAGCCGCTACGCACGCAGGTGCGCGCGGCATTCGCGGACAGCATGGCAGTAATCTGGCAGGCGATGGTCGGCGTCGCGGGGCTCGGGCTCGTCGTCAGCTTGGCGCTGAAGGAGGTGCCGATGACCACGAGCGTAGACGAGACGTATGCGCTGAAAGACGAGCCGGTGAAGGTCGGGGATGTCGAGAAGGTGTAGAATGTTGTGGCGCGGGACAGTGTGGCATAGACGAGTTACACGTATAATATATATATGTACTATAATATGATGGTTAATTGGGGTTTCTTGAAGATGTGCAGGAATCTGGCTGCTCCAGGTTCAGTGCTCTGCAAGAAGATCTGAAGTAAATTTTAAACGTCTGTATGATTTTTTGAGTATGATCTCCTGCGGTCGTTAAAATCATACTTGCGAGTGTTTTCTCTGAACCTGACTTCACTGCTGGTTCTGGCTGGCCTGGATATTTTTTTTCTGAAAAATCAAGGTCGCTGCCTCAGTTCGTGGACTGGGCTAGCTGCATCACAGTTGGCGGCTTGAATTTCACACGGTCGGAACTCACTGCCACCCTCCATGATCATCTCTTCCATCTGCTTGAGCAGTCCGTTGGCTCGGCACTCGGCGCTCCGAGTAGGACTGGGCAGAGTTGCCATAGCTCGGGGCGCCGATTGCGGGGGTGTACACTAATAGGAGAACGAGAGCTACCGAGATGAGAAGCTGCATGTTGGTTGATCTGTGGGGCAGGTTGGTGCAGAGGCGATATTTGTAGCAAATGCCCTCCCGTTGTTCCTGTCAAACGTTCCGTATTATATGTTGACCGGAACTTCAAGCTTACCTGTCAAACTGTGGGCCCTGGCAGCAATCCTGGAAGCCCATACATTCTGGCTGGATCACTCTCTTACACCAGTGTTCCATAATGCCTGAACCTGAATTAGGCATACGGATCGAGGAACGGAATCAAGCCAAGATGAATCATCTGAAAGCTTTATCAGAGAGTGGGCAGAGAAGCAGGGTATCCGCGATCAACTAGTTATCGCAACGAAGATTTGTACCGCCGTCACCACAAGTGCTCGGAGACTGACTCGATACACAGTACACTACCAACTTCAAGGCCAGGAACGACGCCATTGGGAAGAAAGTTACGTATGTTGGGAATGGCATCAAGAGCATGCACATCAGTGTCGAAGCTAGTCTCAAGAAACTGTGCACCGTGTACATCGACATTCTGTATGTGCACTGGTGGGATTGGGCCACTGGGATCGAGGAAGTGATGAATGGACTTCATAACCTTGTCGTTCAAGCCAAGGTCCTGTACCTCGTACGTGCTGATCAATTCTCTCGTTTGCGCCTTGCCAACTCACGCTCTCATTCAGGGTGTGTCAGATACACCTGCATGGGTAGTCGCGCAGGCCAACCAGTGTATGCCTGTGACCACGGCAAGTCGCCCTTTGTAATCTACCAGGGCGCATGGAACGTTATGGACCGGTCCTTCGAGTATGAAATCATTCCAATGGCTCGGGCACAGGGTGGGCAACTCCGGTTAAATATGATTACATCCATTAACTGCGAACAGGGCTGGAACTTGCGCCGTGGAATGTCCTTGCTGCAGGAAAACTCCCCACTGACGCCGAGGAGCAGTGACACTGTGAAACTGGAGAAAAGGGCTGCGTGTTGTTCACCCCCGACTGGGAGCAAAATGAGGATGAGAAGAAAATGTCCAGGGCGCTCGAAAAGGTTGTGGGGGAGGTCGGGGCAAAGAGCATCACAGCCGGTACGTCTTGCCACATTTTCTATGTTCATAAGAACATTCTGATAGATGTCTTCCAGTCGCCATTGCATATGTCATGTAGAAGGTCCTGTACTGCTTCCCCATCATCGGCAGCTGCAAAATCGAATACGTCATGGCGAACATCAAGGCACTCGATATCTCCCTCTCTGAAGAACAGATCGCATACCTTGAAAGCGTACTTCCGTTTGGCCCAGGATTCCCCAACACAATGATTGTAAGCGAGGATCACTCGGCACTGGTGCTAGTAACCAGAAGGAAAGCACCTACCCGGTGTAGATCCCCCATGTTGTACGGGCTTGGTCAGCTCCTGGATTCTAATTCAAACACCCAATCAACGAAAACTCGCCTCGATGAATTCTAAACGATGAATTAATTCAAGCTGGCGAGCCAGTTAGCAGTTGCCTGGAGTACTAAGTAACTCACCGAATCCACGGTAACTACCACGGGACTGTCCTCCGCCGTACACTATGGGGGAAAGCTCGGGGAATGGCCTAATTCATAGCGGTCAGTATTAGAATATGGGATCCGGCATCATCTTTACGCGAGAGGAGTAGCGACGGTCACTCCAGCAACTTGGCGAATAACTTCAGCTGGGATAACAGTTTTGTTGTTTATGGGATGTCGACCTTCGCTCAGAAGTGCCTGAAGCCAAATCGCCTGGTCTAATTCAGCGAACGGGATGGATGAGATATCAAGGATGGGTCAACGAACCATGTCGTTGGCATTGGAAATTACACACCCAGCGCCGGAGAAAACTTGGTGTGAATGGGTTGATCAAGCTGATTTCCGATGAATGCAGTATTCTCTAACATACCGTGCCCTTCATCACCCTTGCTCGGAGCCCAGTAGGGCAGTGCACAGACTCGACCCACCCCGAACACATCTTCGGTCTGGTTGACGCCATCTCGTATCATCCCATCCGCAAGATGCCCGCCCTCAGCAGCACGGTCAGAGAAATATGTCGTAGAACGCATGCCCAGCGGCTCAATAATGAAGTCGTTCACAAACTTTTCGAATGTAATTCCGACGAGCAGCGGTGGGAAGTAAGAAAGCAGAGAGCACATGTGGCTACTATACTGCCACAGCTCGCGGAACCCGGTGGACGGTCTGAGATATCGCAGACCGCGAATTTGTGGTCAATCAGACACGAAGTTCACAACTGTTAACACAACGCACAGAGTCAGACACAGTATCCGACGGGGCGTAGGTCTACGAAGTACAAAGTATAATAAAAGTAGTGCGACTCACCTAATATCCGCCCCCTCTATACGGGACTACTCGACCCCCAATAGCATGTCTACAAAGTCCGCGAAGGACGCGCACACCTCATCGGGCGGTGCGCCGCCATCTGCGTCTGGGCGGGATTCGTCGCCAGGGCGGTATTTGCCGGTGCGGACTGCGGAGGATGAATCAGGGATGAGCAAAGTTGGAGGCCATAGTGAGATGAATCGAGGGTAATATATGCATGAAGGAAACACCGGAATGTGGATATATGCGCACGGAAACGCGGGGATCGACGAGGAAAGGAGAGGAGGTACAAGGCGGGTGACATGGTGGGAACGGGACAGAGCATGAATGAAGAAAAAACGCACCGAGCACGCGCCACAGCCCAAGCTCGAGCGCGCCACCGCAAAGGTCCGCGGAGACGTCGTCGCCGATGATAGCGATGCGCCCGTCTGCCGGCATCGTGCATGTCACGCCTCCACCGATACATCCGTGCATATCGATATCGCGCACGACCGCCTCAAAAAACGCGCGCGGGGGCTTGCCGACCACGTGCGCCTTGACGCGCGCTGCGTGTTCGAGCGCCGCGACAAACGGGCCCGGACCGAGCGCCAGCCCGTCGCCAGCGGGAGCCTCGAGGTAGCGTGCGGTGTGCGCGGCGATGAGCACGGGCTGCTCTGGCGAGCATGCGGGGTGTTCGCGCACGAGGATCCGGAAGGCGGGGTTGAGGTGCGCGTAGTCGAGCCGCGCAGGGCAAAGCCCGATGACGACTGAGTCATATGGCGTGCCGTAGTCATCCTCCTCGGAGTGGGACGGGGAGAGCCGGATGTCCTCGCGGGCAGAATCAGAGAGGATCAGATACGGCCTTGAGGGGTTTATCGCAAGTGGACTCGGCTGGTCGTCGACACGACGCACCTACGCAGACCCATGTCATCCAGCGCGCGCTGCACCGAGCCGATGCTCGTCCACACCTCGCGAGCAGCGCCGCCTGCACTACCGCCCACTCCGACATCAAAGCCGAGCTCCTGGAGACGCGCGACGACTGCGCGTGTCGACTCCTTGCTCGTGTTGCTACAAAGACGATAAGGGATGCCCGACGCCTGCAGCCGGCGGAGGGCAGCGGCAGCGCGCGGGATCCGCGTTGACCCGACGTGTAGCGTGCCGGAAATGTCGATGAGCACGCCGCGCATGGCGGGGCGCGTGCTGCTCGACACCTGCATGGCCGTTGAGGAGAGGATGTGTGTGTATGTGGGTGTGGCTTGGGATCGGGCCGGACGGCAGAGCTCCTCTTTTGGTCTTTTCACCCACAGTTCAGCATTAGCAACATGCCAAAACACTTGTGATCTGGGTCGCCTTTTTGATCTGTGTGAATTTTTTAAAAAAAAAAAAAGAAAAAAAAAAAAAAAGGGAAGTCTTGTGCTATTTGCGACATAGCCTGCAGTCTGGTGATCTGGCGTCCTTTTGACGCCTGTTCAAGCTTGTACAATTGTACCGCCAAGAGGTAGGCGGTAGCAGAATCCCGGACACTGACCTCTCTTTAGACCCCCCCCCCAAACTGGTCTCCGGGGTCTTTTCTTGGCGTTTTCAGCGGTTTTGAGCTGTTTTTGTCGGACTTTTGAATACCTATACGAATTGTACTCCAAATCACTTCTTCTTGGTGAAGACACCCCATAATTGCTTGCTTCCCCATCTTTCTGTATGTTCAGATTTTTAATTCGCATCCTCGATGTTGTTCAGGCGTGAATTTACGGTCAAGATCATGACCTGCCTTTTGGGGGTTGATTGATCTCGTGTACAGAATTTCCCTGTAGCTCATCAAAAAATCGCACTACTTGGGGAGGGTGATGATTGCCGAGTGACTGATATGAGCGTCACCCCCCCCCCCTGGTATCCGGGGTCCAAATGTTTTGGAGGTCTGTGTCAGAAACTTTGCTACTGCCTACCTCTTGTGTACCGCGATGAGGAGGGATTCTAACAAGTATTCTACTGCTGTTCCACAAGAGCTCCAAACTCAGAGTCAGTTAATTTTTCTTTGCGCCTGCAGAAGTCACCCGCTGAAGCCTGACTTAAGTGTTTTTTCAAGTTGAACTTCATGTTCAACTTGGTCTTGGGGTGGGCACTTATTAATAACTAAAAAATAACTAAAAAGGGAAAGAAGAAAGAAGACAGAAAGAGGGATTTCAATGTATCTACTGCAGGCAGTCCTACAATATTCATGGGGCTGCTAGAAAAATTAGGCGGACTGCACTACCATAAAAATCAAGCATAGAACACATCTTCCTCATGACTGAACCCAATTTTGATACCTTGACTCCAGATAAACCTAAAAATATCAAGGGCAACAATTCAGAGCAAAATCAAAGGATGGCCTTGCAATTGCCTGAAAAAATCAATTCAACTCATCACCAGTGTTTCTTGCACTGCTATCAGGCGCTGGGATCCTGGCCACCTTAAGGGTTTTAGGCCATTAGTAGATCTGTTGAGCGCCTTTCCAACCGCCCAAGGGCTACAAATGGTAGGTGTGCATCCAGTGAACAAGTGAAGCTCACTTGGGCCAATTTTGGCAACATTTTGACTGTGCAGTGAATTTATTTTAGTCGGAACTCCTGAAAAGGCAATTTACAGGGCATCTGGCCACCCATGTAAATCCATTGTTGCCGGCTCAGACAGTGGCTTTGTGGTGTATAATAATGGTCAAGGGACCTAAATCCTGTATTGTAGGCATTTAAATGTTACATTGGGCATATAAAAATGGCAGAACCGGAAGCTTCTGATGTGAGGTGCGAGCGGTGGGATCCATGCCGCTAATCAAATGAGGACCACGTGGCAGTGAGATGACAGGTTTGGCCAAAATAAGTTACAGGTAGCTTTATGAGAAGTAGATGAACGCACTTGGACCTGCTGTTCCACTCCTGAGTCGCACTGCTGAGAACCCGGCATTTAGACTTCGCTACCACAGAAAATAGGGTGATTTGGTGTGTTAAACGGTATTGAGAGAGGGATCAAACAAATAAAATGTCGAAATACCTTTAAAATGAAGCTTCATCCATCATAATGGACTATGCCAAATGCTAGACATGTAGCATCAAAACATCGTTTGATATGCAGCTTGTTGAGTTGTCGTCCTCAAGGTTGCATTGCAATCATCTGTGGGACTTTAGCAAAGATAGAGTGCAGTTCTGGAGGCACTAGTATGTCTGGAAACAAGCCCAAGATGAGGCAAGAAGAACGAGCCCCCAAAGTTGTGGATTGACAAAGAATTGGTAGAGAAACGGGCGAGATGGCCACCCAGAGTTAAGAAAATGATGTTCTCACCTTTTGGCCCACGACCAAACATGGCACAGCTTTCAATCAACTCATCATTCTGCCTCCAAATTTGACGTGGACTGGTGTCAGAGGTTGTGCTCCCTCCCCAAGTCCAAGCCCTGAACATTGGGTAGTAATCATCCTTATATTTGCCAAGTGGCCAGCTACCCAGTCACTGATAGTGTCCTGTTACAGTTTTATAGCATGCCGAAGGGCTGAAACTGGAAGAGACCCCATCCTTATCCAGTTTCATGAAAATGCAGTTGAGTGGAGGTTAGGTGAGCTAAATGATTCCATCTTGTCATGCAATGATCTTCATAAGGTAGGTGTCAGTCACTCTCTATGAGCAGTCACATGACCACATTGTGACAACAACAAGGCTCTGACCACAAACCCTTGGGATACGAAGTAGAACCTAGGAAATGTTCTTTTAGATCATATTGAGAGGTCCTTAGTTTCAGAATTTGAAATATGTATTTTTGGTGAAGCAGTATGACATTTTGTAACTTCATTTTTTTTTTTTGAAGTCATTTTGGTGAATTGTGAAGCTTTGCATTTTCTTGCCCTGAAATTTTGCCACTGATGTAAATTTCCTATGCCCTAATAAGGAAACTGCTCCCAGAAAAAACAGAACATCACACACTGTTCACAGCTCTTCATACCTTGTACCATGTCTGCTAAGCACAATAGGGTGTTCAGAACATTGTTTCTGAACCTCAAGACAATAAAATTTGGGTGAAATTAGGTCCAACTTTTTTTTTGACCTCAGAATCATTGAAAATGGGTGAAATCCTGCATGTTTGTTTGAGGCTTCGAAATTTTTGCCACATCACCATGTGTCAAGTACCAGATTCCGTCGGGGCCCGTCAGGCAGTTGTCATGGTTCTACAGTGTGGTTCCAGAAGGATGGGTCAGGCTCTTGACTCAACCAGACAACTTGAAGGGTTCAATTTTGACATGTCAGTTACCAGTTTATTTGCACTGATTAAATACGCAGTGACCTACTAATCCGCTGTCAGTGTTAATGTGCGAGTGCCACCAATAGCAGAGGCTCACCTACCGAGGCTCCCTAAAACCCGACACAGCGACACGGCGGCAGACCTTCAGCAATTCCGACACAGCTCAAGAGATACGACACATTCACCTGAGTCCCATCAATTCCGACACCTGCCAAGCTTTCCACCTCGGAGTCGTTCCCTTGTACGCTCTTCAAGTTGAACTGATGGGATACTTGATCGCTGATGCGATCATCTCCGAGTTGGCCGACTAGGTGCATTTCTCCCGCATTCACACGGCCCAGCGCCTTTTCGCTGGCACCTGCTCCGCTGACGCGAGCTTGGTCTGATTCATGTGCAGCGCCCCGAGTCCGAAGGCTACGTACTCGGTTCAGTGTGCCTCCGAATCGGATGCGCATCCGCTGTCTCGGAGTCATGCCGCATCGGATCTGACTCTGCACTCGCAGGGCCTATGTGCCGTGCTTCAGCCCAGAGGCGGCACATTCGGCGGCGGACCAAATGTGCCATCTCCGGGTGCCGCCGGCCCGCCATCACAATTGCATCTGTTTGGTTCAGAGCGCTAGCTGAATTGAAATATTCCGAGGCATTTCCTGCCTGCCCTACTATTCGGGCCGGAAGTAGACACATCAAATGTATTAAGCACAGCTCCAGCGACTACATGGGCTCAGTATCCCGTATAATGCTCGATACTCCTCCGGAAATTGAGCAAGGAATTCGAACGATGTATAAATTTGGTCATCTGTGTGCCTGACACTCCATGCCTTGGGCTTGCGCTTCGGACTAAAGGGTGTTGTTAGATCGGGTGGTGGTAAGAGCGTGCTACTCACTGTTTTTTTTTGGAGTCTGATGGCTCGGATGCAGCAGCAGCTTCTGTCTTCTTGGATTTTGGCGCGGGAGCATCCTCATGTGTGTTGGATGCCCCCCGCTTTCGTGAAGAGCGACAAGTGGAAAATGGTGGCTTCGGTGGTGTGGAGTGGGGAGGGGGGACGGGAGAAGGTGCGGATGTGGGAACTAACAATGAGTTTAGACTGGTGTCGCACCTGAGTTAACTGAATCCTCACCAGAAACAACTGGTGGGACAACAATGTCCGAGTCGCCCATGGACATTACCTCAACATCAAGGTTCCCCGACTCGGATTGAGATGCCTCACTTGCATCTACATTGTTCCCCTGCTCCAGCGCATCAGGTTGGATGTCTAGTTCAACTGGTACTTTTGGGGAAATGGATATATCGAGAAAGTATCAGTGAGCGCCACATACCTTCCAGTGAGATCATTTCAACCCATCTAGCTCCATCTGTCTGCAGTCATCTTCTTCACTGCTTGGGCCGGCCATGGCAACTTTAGCTGTCACCAATGAAAGTGAATACTGATCGGCGGGAACAGAGACGAGGAAGAGTACCGAAGATTTCGACTTGCTTTTCTGGGTTACACGAACAACGCCCGACGAGCTAGTCTGTATTTGCTCAGAGTGATCTGAAACGTGGTGAAATGAGCTCACCTTCGCTCTGCCATGAGTATGGCAAGCTCGGCTTTGAGCTCTTTGATCTTTTGGTTCCCCATAGCCACTTGCTTAGCTTTCTCGATAGCACTGGTATGACGCTTGGCGTTACGCGCGGTCCTATGGCTTAGTTCGTTACGATTACTGGCCATGACACCGCTGGACAGAGACCTTCAAACTGGTCACCCACGGCATGATGGCCTTTGCTGCTCTACAGAATATTAGTGAATAAATTGAAGGAGTGTCGGGTCGAACCTCAGAATACATTCTCGTGCATTAAGACGATTCCAGTCTGAGAATTCGTCCAGTGATGCTGAGTTTCGTTACCGTTGATGTGAAAGGTGTCGTGAGCCAGTCCTCATGAGAGAGACCCGAGAGGCATTCGAGCAGTCCAGGGAGAATCCACTTGTGATTCAATTTGTGATTCCACCACACTGGGAGAGTTTAAACCATGTCAAAGCATACAGAGGGTTAGCACGTACAGTAACTTGTCTAATATTGAGTGAAAAGACCCAGTCGCTGAAAGTCCCGACTTCTAAGCGTGTCTTGAGCACTAGAAGACCTCGAAGCGTCGCCATTGTCCTCGTCACATGAGGCTGACGCTCTTTCGTAAACCCCTGGAAGCAAGAATTATCGCGGGAATAAGACTCGATCGGACAGACGTACTCAAGGGTGCCGGCGACATATAACAGTACTTGGACAAGAACTCATCCACAGTTGGGCGCTTGTCAGCATCCATGCACTTGATAAAAGAGGGCCATTCCGATCCACGGCGCCTCCATATCACCGAAACCGTGACAGCCAACCTCTGGGTCCCACCTTGAAGGCTAGCTGTTTCCTCTGCGCAAAAAACACTTGTGAATTTGTCCACGCAAACTCGAATGTCTGCATCCTTTGCATCCATGTAGATGCGCCCGAAGGTAAAACTAGGCGACAAGCAGTGAGAATAGACAGGTTCAAGCAATGTGACATACGTCGATTGAGCGGGCAAGAAAGTGGTGAGTTCATATTCGTTCAACAACCCGCTTTCATGCCTTGAACATCTATCTTGGTCAGGCTACGCACCCATTGAATGCACTCTAGGAGAACAGTCTCGAAGGTTGTGATTACAGCTGAAGGCGATGCGGCCTGGCAGGAAATCAATGAATGGATATAACGTTGCCTTGGCTCCTTCGCCTGATCGGCTTGTATAGATCAAAGAGACCTGGATCAAATATGATTTCAGCTAGAAAAGACGTGAAAAAGAAACTCACCTTCCCATCCAGATTTGTCGCCGCCGGGTTCAGCGCTGTGTTTGTTGTCGACATTCAGGAGGAAGGGTGAACCAAACCGGCCGGCCCATGATTTCGATGGTAGATGATGCTAGGATTGGTGAGCACACTCGAGTCCCACACGCTGCGAATCGACTCACCCTGCTCGACTTTGTTTACTGTTGCCACGGATATCCCATACGCACGAATCGCTCACTCATAGAGCAGCCTGACGTCAGTAGGACCTTTGTGGCTGGCGGAGCGGATGTGTATGGGGGTGGAGATGTTTCGGACTACGATTGCAATGGGGACGGTTTCCTCGTCCAAAGGAACGAGTATAGTCCTAGCAGCCTCACATTTGCGCTTGTCCATCGGGGCGGCTATATTTACCCTCCTTGAGATGCGAAAGGCTGGGGAAAATAAGCAAAGTGGTGAATGTTTAAAACTGAGGAAAGACGGATGGCACTCGGATTTCCCTTTCTTTCCAGATCCGTGCCCATGATGCGACTGCAAGGCTCGCTAGTTGATTCCAGCTCGCCTTCGTGATCAACTCCCGCGAAAAAGGCGAACACATAAATCCTCGTCGACATCTGGAAGAATCTGGATCCAGAATGGATCTTCCAGAGTTGGAACGATTGCTGCATGCAAAGTAATACTTTCGGCCGCTCATGAGCTCCTGCATTTCATTCAGTGACCACACTCGAGTTGATGAGTCGTACTAGCCTTCACCACTTCTTTGAGAACCTGGTACCCGGTGCACGCACCGCCGCGGAATCTTTTCCAGTACACTTCATGGCCCTGACGGTATTCACATAGCTGCCAGTGATCAGAATGAGTGTCGTGCAGAAGAAGCGGAATAATTACTTACCAGATTGCCTTGTCCTGAATTATGCTGCCCTGACTGAGACGCTGCATGATTGGGCGTTATTAGCGCTCGACATCGATCAGGGACTCCTCGATCGAACGGCAGAACATGACACCCTGACAGTTCTGTCGAGCACGGCGGCATTGAACGTACCCGAGCTGTCCAAGGGCTGCGAAAGCTGCCCGTTCACCATGGAGCTCGATTTGTCTGCCGTTCGCCTGGGGTCCCATCCCAAGAGTGGCAGTCCTGGTGACGGCAATGAGTTTTTTGCAGCACAGAGGGAAAATGTGCACCTTATCCTTCAAGATCTTTTCGAGGTTTGGCACCTCGCCATTCGCATCCTTGTAGCTGTCTCGAACAGATGAGAAATTGACGATATATGCGGTTGGCACATGCGGAACGGGAAATTGCGAAGGAATTCCATGGACGCGCTCGAGTCGAACACCTTGAGATTCTGGTGACAGGAAAAGGTTGAGGTGGGATGTAGAAGTCGGACGAGACTCCTGTCAAGCCAACGGTGTTGGAGGTTATCCACTCCACACCTCGCTGGCATCGTCCATCTCTTCCTGCGTCATCAAACTTGGGTGATCAGCATCGAATCCAGAAGACTCTGGCGCGGTGGAAGATCTGCGCAGCGGATCATAAATGGAGCGTTGGAGTGAGTTGAATTTTTGCCATAATTTGTGCCAGTGAATTCCAGAGCTGATCGTCGAAAGGGAGAATATTTCTGGGAGGAACAAGACGTTGGAACCAGAACAAGGCGCGCCCAAGGCTCTGGTGGCGAGAAATCTGCGGACGGAATCAAAAATGGAATGTGAATCAGTGGACGTCATACCTTTGTCTCAAGAAATAAGGTTGGAACCAGAACCGAAGCACTCGCCTCAACCGAGTCGAAAAATGAGGCGACGATGGGTCCCAGTCCAAATTTGGCTCGGATACATTGTCCTCGTTGAAGAGATCCAGACCAGACACAGGCGTCGAAAATCCGGAGGCACTGAAATAGTCGACTTCGGAACTCGGGCCCGAGTAGTTTGAGGCTGGATACTCATCGTATGGATTGAAGCTGTAGCCAGATGACGGCATCATCAGCAAAAATAGACAAGAGTACCTAGCACAAGGTAGCCAGGATAGCTCGTGTAGTTCTGTAGCTAGCCCCCCGGTTTGTAGGACGAGATAGCTGCAGGCGAGAGCTACAAAGTGCTATCAAGGCATCATAGTCACAACTGTGACTATAATATTCCTGTAGGCTCGTAGGCGTGTAGTGCTTCATACTCGTCTATAGTACAGTGTATCAAGCTTGAGATCTATTCAAGAAAGGCAAAAGAAGTAATTCATAGGCATATAATATCAACGAAATAAGGGTATTGCTAGCAGAGCCCGTCTACTCTGCATCGGAATGATCACCATCCTCTCCATCTGACTCAGTGTCCTCATCCTCTTCATACTCCTTGATTGCGGCGTCGAGCGCTGCCGTTGAGAGTGTCGAGGTAGCGATGGGCTCGATGGGCTGTGCTCCAGAATGGAAACTGCCGATTCCCGATAAGTCTTTGATTCATACCAATTGTACGACTGCTCACCGGCCGATGTTATGCATGCGTGTCAGAATGTTGCCGAGGATGTTATGCGGCTTTGTGTGCTCTTCAAACTCGGCGAGGCACTTCAGGTGCTCTTGGTACACGGAACGGTAATCGGTGGCAGTGAACGGCACATCCGTCTTGATCCCAGTTGCCCATTCGTCAATTGAGCAATCAATCTAGAATTGATTTGAATATGACGGCCATGAGAGCAATGCAGGAGGGGAGCTTACCGAACTGAGGATGAGGGCGAGCGCAGGCCGCGGAAATTCGGGACCAAATATGTCCGGGTGCATTGCACCCTCGTCGCGGCGGTTGTTGAACCACATGACGTTCGCGGCCTTCTGGATGATCTTGGCTTTGTAGAGGCCCTTGCGCCTAGCAGGATCGGCAGGAAACTCCTGAGAAAAGTGAGCAAAGATTTGAGCCACAGGAAGAAAGAACGTGCCTTGTAGCATACCCGAAGCCCTCTTCAAGTCCTCCGCAAGCACCCGATTCTTGCGGACATTCGTCTTGTTCTGGCCGCTCTCGAAGCCATGGACGAGCTCGACGAGGCTCGGACTTTGGTCTTGAGCTCTCCACGTACCTGGGTCCACGTCTGGTGATCTAATGATGATTAGTGCATTGAACGAGCACAGAACAGAGTCATACCAGTTTTGCAAGAACGGGGGTGATAGGCATCATGACATTGAGTTCCAGGCACGCCTTCGCCCAAGACTGCTTAACAAACTCAGCCTCTGTCTGATGGTCAGGAAAACCATTGATGGCACTGATGCGGCAGCGGAAGGAGTCAATGGCGATGGCAAGTAGTTCTTGGGTGGTGTCGTCGTAGTCTTTTGCCCTTGGTCGGCCCGCATAATCATTGATCTTTTGCGCCTGCGTTGGGCGCAAATCGGCCTCGGGGGAGTGTGTACGCTTGTCTCCAGAGGCCGGGGAGCGGGAGCGGGAGCGGCTTCGGCTGTAACTGGGGGAGCGACGGCGATGAAGATCAAGTTGGACACGCTGGGAAAGACATGACCATTGATGGACTAAAGCGAAGTCAGTCAACAACACAAACAAAATCAAGATACACACGCGGGGACGCTGGTCATCATCGCTGGATTCGATTGGCCTCGGAGTGACAGCTGAGCGGCGCCAGTTGCTTGTATCGTGGGGTAGACGACTGCCGGTGATGCAAGGAGTCTCCGGTGCTCGGTCCGCGGGGCCTTGGTAAGCACTAACTGCATTGTTCTTGGAGCCGGATGTACGGTTGTTTGCAATCTTGGGATGTAGATAATCAGAAAACGGCAAAAGTAGGATGAGAGGAGAACATACAATGTGACGGAGATCCTGGCTCGACTCATGAGTCCGGCCCCGTTCTACTACAGCCAGTCGGGCTTGTGTTGTCGGAACTCGATTATTGCGCTGAGCAAGCACCTTCACCCTCTCAGGACGGGCGTCGACCTCACGGAAGGTAAACTACGTTGGATTGAGCCTAAGGTCACAATAAGGTGGGGAGAAAATACATACTTGAGTATCTTGAAGCGGAATCAACTCGTCTTCTTCTTCACCATCTTGGAGGCACTGTTTTTTTGCCGCCTTTGCTGCCTTTGCCGCCTTGCGAGCCTCGGTTTCTTCTCTTGCAGCAACTGGATAAGAATAAGTAATCAGCCTTTCGAAGATCAGAGAAGAACTCACGATACTGGGCTTGCTTTGTGCTGACACGGCGCGTTCGACTGCCCCGACTCGGAGGGGCCTGCTCTTCATATTCCTCCTCGTTGTCGAAGGCTAAAAGATGTTATTGGTGTAAACAGTATGTAAACAGTGCAAACGGAGTATGACTTACGCTCAGCGGCACGTCCATCGGCCCTGACAATTGCATTGCCGTCTTCGTCGTAGTCACCGTCAGCAGCGGCGAAATGCTCGGCGGCAACGTCTAAAGGGAATGTGAGTGCATGCCAACAAATAAAAAGAGGGAGTGCAATACCATTGTGACCATTGCAGTCATCCTCATCATAGTCTACAATGATGGATGTCAATTTGGGGCAAGATAGCGAACTGGACATACACACCATCATCGTCATTGGCGGGCCTCTTTGAAGGTACAATAGTAGACTCGGAGACACCACTGCGGCGACCAGCAGGGGCTGTGTAACAGGTGAGTGTCACTTATAAGCTCGGGAGAGGTGCAACGGCTGACGTGGCTGATTTTCCTTCTCCTGCATGCTGCCATGGGCACCACGGGCAGCAATGTTGTTCTTGGAGCGGGCCGCGGCAGTCATGGAGCGAGGAGCAGCAGGTTGCTGAGTTGAGGGACGAGCAGGCTTGGACATAGTGGCCATTGGACTGTGGTGTGTATTCTTATCAGGGGGGAAAGAATGCAGAGGGAAAGGGCGCTCACTGGCTTATATAGTCCAAGGTCCTGCCGCTTTTATAGGTCTTCAAGGATGTGTTGTTTGGCTTAGGTCAACGAACATGGTGGTGGTTGTTTGAGACGATGTACGTGCTGTTATCGGTCAAAACAGCGGGGGTTGATAAGCTGCGGAGTGGCGCCGCGCGTGCGCTGAAACACGTTGCATCAGCAAACAGCAGCGCGTGACAAGGAAAAATATCACCCTGAATTCTGCCCTCCAAGGATGCCCGCTGCCCACCGCTGCCCATACTGTCATGGACCACAGCCAACGAGAGCCGCTATCAACCGCCACATCTCCCAGAAAGCTGCTTGCCATGAAAAGTGGCGGGAAAGTCTAGGCATCAAAACCTTCACGGTTGCGCACGATGTCGACAATGGCCCGGCAGCGCCGTCTGAGCCCGACATTGTACCTCCTTCATCTCCATCATCTCGGCCACCCTCCCCGACCATCCCCAGTCATGACGATCCGAATGAAGATCCATCCAGCGGTGAAGATGACGGCTTTTTTCTGTCCCGTGAACCACCAGAGCCCGAGGCAGAGCCCGAGGTAGTGCCCCCATCTCGGCGAGCTACCGTGGAGGAGGTTCTTGACGAGGATGACCCTGAGAACTTCAGGCGATTTGTGGAGCCATTCCCCGGTGACACAGCAAAGATTGTGGGGAAGGGAGAGACTGTTTTTGAGCATATGCATTCAGAACAGGTGGCAGCGGGAGCATCCCAATACGCACCATTCCTGGATGATGAGGAGTGGGACTTGGCCTGCTGGCTGTCAAAGCACGTAAGCCAGACTGCGACTGAAGAATATTTGAAACTGCCGATTGTGAGTTGTGTCTAAGCGCTTTCCCAGCCGACTCACTGTTGTTTCTTCCAGACTCAACGGCGGAGTAAAGTCTCCTACCACAACAACTACTCATTCTTGCAGAAGGTGGACCAGCTTCCCACCGGTCCCGGTTGGAAGTGCGAAATTGTGACAGCGGCCGGGAACCAGTTGGACGAGAACGACGAGATGATGACAGAGGATCTTGAGCTCTGGAAGCGTGATCCTGTTGAATGCATCAAGGAGTTAATGGGGAATCCCGCATTCCATGATTACATGACATACATACCTGAGCGTGTCTACGGTGAACAATCGGGCAGTGACTCAAGCCGCATATTTGACGAGATGTGGACGGCAAACTGGTGGTGGGAGACACAGGTATGTATCTGCGCACTGTCGTGTCTCGTTGGCCAACTAATCAGTGCGATGTAGAAAAAATTACCACCTGGTGTCGTCATTAGCCCCGTTATCTTGTCGTCCGACAAGACCCAGCTTACGAGGCACCAAGGTGACAAGACAGCCTGGCCTGTGTATCTCACCATTGGCAACATCTCAAAGGATATCCGCCGTCAACCTTCAGCACACGCAATGGTTTTGATAGGGTACTTACCCGTTTCAAAGCTGACCTGCTTCACGGATGCTACACGTTCCCTTGCCGGGTACCGCCTATTCCACCGCTGCATGTCGTCGCTTATGACGCCGTTAGTTGAGGCCGGCAAGAACGGAGTCAACATGGTCTGCGCTGACGGCTTCATTCGCCGTGTTCACCCCATCCTGGCCGCGTACGTCGCAGATTTCCCCGAGCAATGCCTTGTCGCATGCTGCAAGGAGAGTCGCTGCCCTCGGTGCCTTGTCCCGCATAACAAACGAGGAGATTTAGTGGATTCGCTGCTGCGGGACGTCGAAGACACACTATCAACCCTAGATGACCATCAGAAAGGGAAGAAGCCAATGAAGTTTCAAGACGATGGCTTACGCGCTGTGTACAAGCCTTTCTGGCGGGACCTTCCCTACACCGATATTTTCACCTGCTTCACTCCCGATCTTCTGCACCAACTCCACCAGGGTGTCTTCAAGGACCATCTCGTAAAGTGGTGTGCAGCACTGATTGGCTCTGATGAGCTCGATGCTCGTTTCAAGGCCATGCACTCACATGCGGGGCTTAGGCACTTCAAGAAGGGGATCTCGTCAGTCTCCCAGTGGACAGGAACAGAACACAAGGAGATGCAGCGCGTCTTCCTCGGTGTTCTCGCGGGCGCTGTCAGCGCCCAAGTTCTCACCGTTGTCAAGTCATTGATTGATTTCATGTATTACGCTCAATTCCAGTCCCATACTTCCGCAACATTAGATGCCCTGCAGTCAGCCCTTGATACTTTCCACGCCAACAAGGATATCCTCATCAAACATGGAATCCGCGAGCACTTCAATATCCCCAAACTTCATTCTCTTCAGCATTACGTTGATGCTATTCGGGCGCTGGGGAGCGCTGATGGCTATAACACTGAGGCACCTGAGCGGCTTCATATTGACTTTGCTAAGAAAGCCTATCGCTCCACCAATGGACGGACTACACGGAGCAGATGGCCGTCTGGCTTCAGCGCCAAGAGGCCTTCCTGCTTCGGCAGGCATATCTTGACTGGCCTGACAAAGCACTCTCTGCCCCTGTCGACGACGACAGCTCTGATGACCTCGGAGATACACCCTCGGCTCGCCGGGAGGTGGAATCTGTTGTACGTCTACCTGCCACAAAACTTCCCACCACCGTGTACTCCATCGCCAAACGCCCCGCTTTCCCAAATGTGACCGTTGCCCAGCTGGAAACTATACACGGCACTGTCGATTTAATCCCTGCCTTGACTCTCTTTCTCCGCACATACTTTCCCCGCTGTACTATCGTGCCTAGCCCCCATGATCGTTTTGCCGTTTACAAACAATTATCGGTCAAGCTCTCTCGGAATCGGTTCCTGGTTGACAAGCCCCGCTCATGCCGCATCCGCGCCAGCCCAGCTATTCTTTCTAAAGGTCGTGCTTCTGGTATGCCGGCACATTTTGACACGGTCCTGTCGTCGAACACCCGAGCCAGTACAGCTCCTCATCTGGCATCCAAGGTCTGTTTCCCCCTTATCTATCTTGCTTCTGGTGCTTAAATTGCCCTATAGGTTTACGCGTCGCCCAGGTTCGCGCCATATTCACACTTCCACCCCAATTTGGCAACTACTCCCACCCCCTCGCGTACATCGAGTGGTTCACACCCTTCAACCAGCCGACAAGATAAGTGGCATGTACATCCTTCGTCGATCCACCCGCGCCCACCGCCGCAATGCTGCCATCGTCTCTGTCGAGCACATTGTGCGGAGTTGTCACTTGATGGGAAAGTGTGGGACTAAAATTGACCGCAGATGGACCACAGACAATGTCATAGACGAGGCCACCCACTTCTATTTTAACCCGTACATACATTTAGATACCTTTTCTCGAGATCGATTAGCTTAAATCATATAAATCACTTGCTCTTTTCATCGAGATGTTTCTTGATTAGGATGAAATATTACGTAAGTAATCGGTCTTCCGCCGCCGCGCCTATCCTTGTTGACGTGCTTTGGCCGTCTAACTTATCGTAGCTCCCGAACGAAACTAGGTAGAAAGCATAGCACTATGGTGCAGGGGTACAGGTATATCTTGCACTTTATATTCCCCGTTCACGCCAATGTTGTTCCTTGTAGTTGTCACTTAGAGCTACCGTGCTACTGTAGCGCTATAAACCAGTCAGTCACATCTACATAAGCTACATCAGCCTATCTTGCCAACTATGTGAGCTGCTTTGGGCTATTTTTTGAATTGTAGCCGACTGGGGAAGTATTTTCCATACACTTTTTCCTGATGATGGCGGATCGAGGCTGATAAAAATTGACAGGGTGGTAGGGATCAAACTTAACATCGCCAAAATTGCCATCCATGCCAGAGGACGATCGGGGGTCGACAACAATCGGAGGGACATTCCTGGGTATTGGATGAAATCAACGGCATAGATCATTTGGACTGAATTACACACGTTTCACTGATGGTGGGTACAACAGGTGATTCAGATCCTCTCGGTGACCGAGCCATTCCTTGAGGTCATCAAGGTCGACCCAGGCGGTGTCGGAGAACAATTGCGGGTGTTTGGTCCTAAAGTTCGTGGGGAATGACTGCAGATATTCAGCCTGCATTGAATGGAAGGTCAGAAGATCAAAGGACGTGCCTCATCCCGAAACTGCTCCAGAACCGTGTCGGGGAGGCATGTCAGAAGCGCTTCGAGTTCCGCCATTGCGTGGTGTTGCAGCGGCGAGAACGTGGGAGGGGAGAAGAAAGCAGGATAGCGGATCAATAGTGACGGCAGTCACTGGCAAGCCACGTTAGCCGAGCGGTGTGTCGGGTTTCCTGGATTCGTGTCGGATTTCCTGGAATCGTGTCGGATTTCCTGAAGATCGTGTCACTTGCGGCAAGATGTGTCAGATTTGCTGATTTGTGTGCGGGTTTTGCAGGATGTGTCGGATTTGCTGATTTTTGACAGTTGTGTCGCTGTGTCGGGTTCTGTATATCCTCCCGTTTACAATGGTCCCGGACGCGCAAACGCTCCACTGTGCCGAGGGCGAGACTTCTGGGTGATGATTCCTCCAGCCATTTCATGTATACGCGTCCTTGCTTTTAGATGTCATCTCGGGCGGGAATGCTGGAACCGAAGACCTCGCTCGCCCCTATTCAGGTATGTCTTCGGTCCTTTCTTCAGTCGACTGTTCTTGACTAGCGATTCGAAAGGGGATCGTTAAGGGCGCGCCAATTTGCTCGGCGCCTCTGGCACGCACAACGCCCGATCCCGCACAACGCCCGATCCCGGACGCCGTCCGTCGAACGCACGATGAGGTGCAAGTCACCTGGCGTGTACTCGTCCTCTCAGCAATTTCAGGCTCAGAACTGATGTAATCCTGCGAATAGGATTCAACCATCTTCACCTTCGCAGACAACCCAATTCCGTTCCGGCAGTCTCCTCGGCAAGCGCTCGTTCATTCGATGCTAATTCCGTCTCTCGGAGTTGACTTCCTTCCCTCAGCCGCGCATTTTCCCGCCCGCTCAGAACGCCGTCATTGCTCGGAGATTGTGCCACGGCGCGTACACATGGTTACTTGCCCTCCAACTCTGTTCCTGTCCTCGGTATCTCCAGCACCACCGTTTTATAGCTCAAGTGAATTCTGACCTGTGGTTTCTCTCCTCGTCCTTGCACTGACTACCCCCTTTTTGCCACAGCTGATTCCCCGCTCCGCCTGCTGCACCCTTGACTACCTCGAAGCGCATCACGTATGCTGTTGTATTCGCTACAGCTATGTAGGTATCACTGTGATAATTAATATTCGCGTCGCCATTTCCGCCCGCAATATCGCCTGCCTGCCTATTTCGGAAGCAGGCATAGCGCCATTTAAATAAGCTTCGGGGTATCGTTCAGGGTTGATACAGGGGACGCATAGCCCATTGCTAGCTCATCCTAGAAGGTTCCCCGTTTGACTCGGGCCCGAGCCATTTCAGGATGAGGTCGGAGTTCCTTCTTCACCAACACAATTTACTCGGACTAGCACCGTGCGCTCGTCACCGATTTAGTCTTGAATTGTCTGAAGTCTAGGTAACCCATCAACCCCAGTTGCGCTGAAATTTCCTCTGTTCTCTCAATTGAAGATGGAGTAGTCTAGGGAGGGAACAATGTAGATACTGGCTCGGTGGCAGTCGCCACACCTACAAAGAATGGCAATGTTGCTAACCCGTTTCTGGAGGAGGGTGCCCGTTCGACTCGGGCCCTAGCCATCGTACCATCCGGATGTTTTTCCTTTTCTTCAACAACGCAGTTCACTCGGACTCGTGCCGTAGGATTAACACGCCTCAGGAAGGTAACCGTTCCTGTCCCAATGTCGCTTATTCATGTCACATGTCTGTGTCTGCGTAACTTGTAGAGAAATTTACTCCGTTTAAAAATGCTAGGAAGTGAATGAGGATATACAAAACGGAGCGAACAATAAGAACTGGAGACTGCCAGTGGCTCGGTGGTCGACGGTCCACGCCTACAGAGACTATTCCGCCAGCTTGGTTTGGGAATTTCTTGAGGAGGTTGGCCGTTCCACGAGCCCGACGCATGATTCAGTGATTTCTGTTTCTAACGATTCATGCTCTCGACCCAGCCTTCGTCCAATTCACCCACTAACCGATCTCCGCATCACGAGTCACGACAACAAAACAGGCGGCCCACACTTGAACTCATTCCTCATCGCTCTCAAGGCCTCCGCGTCGTCTACCACACGCATATATTGAAATCAGTGCTGACACTCTTCAGTTTTGAGGCGCATAAACACACCATAGCTATCCGCTTCTGCCTCCCAGCCCCCTCCCACCACACGAACAGAAAATGATACCCATCCAGGTACACAGCCGTCAGCCCCGGAAAACGTGCGACGAGCGCCGGGAGCAAGGCGGTGAAGTGAGGGATATCGCGAGGGTCGGGGGCGGCAGGGTCGTTCCCCTTCGCGGAACCGGTGCTGCCGTACTCAAAGGGGAAGTCCCACTCGAGCGACAGGGATTGTAATGTGTTTGGGAGGAGGGCGTGAGCGGGGAGCATTCTGAGGAAAGAGGTCGGCTGTGTGGAGTTGAATGGATTTGCCTCGTGAACTTGGGATGGGATAAGTGCGTACCTGAGGCGCGAACCCACCGTCCTCCTCCGCGTCGGGCATCAACGTCAGCTTCAGCACCGTGAGGCGGGGGAAGAGCGTAAACAGCGCATCGATCTCAGCCTTGCCAAAAGAATTCTCAGATGCCGCTGACGGTGCTGCGGAGGCGAAGCGCGCCGTCAGCGAGGTAATATTGGGCAGTGAAACCACGCCCTGCAACTCCATCAAGATGTTGCAGAACGGAAACCCCGATTCGAGAGTGATGTGCGTGAGGGTGGTCCGTTGGGCAAATATATGCAGATTCCGGTAGGAACCAGTGTACCTCTCGAGCACCGGGAAGATTTCGGATGTTTGGGCGGGCGTCATGTTGCGCAACACGGCGAGATAGTCGGACACCAAGACGCGCAGGGTGGGGAACTTTGCGCACATGGCGAGGGTGTCCATCGTGCGTATGGGGAGCTCGTTCACGCTTAACTTATGTATGTGAGGGAAGGGGAGGACACCGGGTTTGGCTAGAGCGTGCGGATGGGAGAGGGTGAGTTCGCAGAGGGTATCACGGGAGAGCAAGGAGATCCAGATGTCAATCATGCTGAAATCGTAGCTCGTGATGAATGTGGAGACGCGCAGAATTAAGGAAGCGGATTGATACGCTCCCCACATGCGATTTGGGACCCAGAGAATTCGAGGTGGGTAAGTGCAGATAACGCGCACAGGTTGACGATGCCTAGCTGAGTCCACTGGATGCGATCTGTGTACAGACGTTGCAAGCCGGTGAACTTGGGCAGGCGTTCGAAGAAGCTGTTCACCAAGACGTGCGGGACTTCGTCGTCATTCATCACCGGCGACCCCTGCCATCTCGACACGTTATACCGCGCGGTGCACGAGTGCACGTGTGGTGCGACCTTTGGCGAGAACCAGAAGTCGAGGCGCTCCAGAGCGGCCTCAAGTAGCGCTGGGGGTTGTAGTCGTATGGGTATGGGTAGAGTTTGAATTCGGTGAAGCCAAGAACGCGCGTGAGGGCATATAGCGCGCGGTGTGTCGAAGAGAGATTTCTGAGCGCTTCTAGGGGTAGATGGGTGCATATCTCTAGCCATAGCTCGTTCGGGAATCTGTTCATGGAGGGGGAAAGAACGAGCTCGGTCACGGTGAGCAGGAGCGAGCGACAAGGATGACACATTGGATCCCCGCCGGTGATTTAATGAGACGCCGTACGCAAAATCATACGTGGCCTCAAGGCCCAAGGGGTGTCTAAAACCGGAATGATGGACAATGGTGGTAGTCCCGACAAAGCGGGTTTTGCACTGATTTTGGGGAGGTTTCGTATTTCTCATCCATTTCAACTGGTTCAACTGGCTTTAAGCCATGCAAGTTATGCATTTTGATCCCCTGAATCCGAATATCATAAAAGAAATACAATAGGGTTGTTCACAGTAGCCATTTTTCGGCTCCTTTTTACGCTCCTTTTTGTCTCATTTTCGCCAGTTTCCCGCCATTTGAGTGAAAATGGAACAAAAAGGAACTCGAAAATGAGCTCAAAAATGGCTACTGTGAA